>OZ020515.1:103051-250727 GCA_963971425.1 Bryoerythrophyllum caledonicum | reverse complement strand
GTGCGCGTTCGGCCTACAGCGTGCGCGCCCGGCCAACAGCGTGCACGCCCGGCCACATAGAGAATGCGCCCAGCCACATAGAGAATGCGCCACGTAGAAAATGCACCCTTCTGCGCGCCTATTAAAGGGAGATTTCATCTCAAGATTAAATGTACAATCTTCTCTACGCTCATTCAAAGTGCAGTTCAGGGCAATAAGACAAAAGTCCCGATCCGGACCTTTACTGAGTCTTAAACTCCAGAATTGATCTAGATCTAAATCTAGATCTGAATTCTAGAGTTAGTTAGAATTGTGTTTCTGTTGTTTTGCTTGAGTTTAGCTCACAGATCTGAAGTTTTCGCACTCAATTACAGCAAACTTGACCATACCCACAATCAATCCGGACTTGTTTCTTATTCTAACACACTAGATTTGAATAGGATTTAGTAGATCAAGCTAGATCTACATCAGATCTAGCGAATTTAGGCCAGATCTACAATACCCACAACCCAATTTTTCCACAAATGCTCTTCAAACACCAAGATCTACTCACACCTTCAAACCCTAACACAAACACACAATAGATAGTAGCAAAGTCGTGCTTTACTTCCTCAAACGTCCACAAAGTCCCCGTCCACACTCTCTCTAACCCTAGATCCACACACTAACTTCACTTCCTAGCTCTCTAACTCCTCTTCTACACCGTAGTTGCAACACCACAAGAGATCCGCCCCCACAAGAGAAGAGAGGGAGAAAAGAGAGCCTCCAAAGCCTAAGAGGCGGCTCTCTAACCCCTCCAAACCCTAATCCACCCTAAAGGATGAAAGGTGTCCGGATGGATGACATCCATGTTCGGACAGTTTCATCCAAAATCTGGACAGTTCATCCAAAGTCCCGACTGAAGAGTTTCATCCACTGTCAGTCCGGACAGTCTCATCCACTGTCCAGATTCATCCACTGGTTACGTTTTACCAATAAAACTATTTAGTAATTCAAAAAATTACTACCTGGAGCTTATACTAAGCCTTAATCTCCGGTTAACATTATCCCCCTTTTGAACGACATCTGCCCTCAGATGTTCAAGTAGTGAACTGGGGAAAAAATATATGTCCAGAGATCTAATACCGGGTGAGAAATCCAGTCAAGTCACCTCTAGAGTTCAACTAGACATCTCTAGCCACTAGAAGGAAGAGACACTCCGCTTGGAAAGTCTTCAACGCTGGACACACCAACTCCAAACTGTGCACGGGTCTCTGCTTGTACTTCAGGTCCAAGTCTGGACACTGATGGCTTCTCCGTGATCGGTTCGGTTACTAAAACACTCGGTGGCTTGATGGCACTGGACAATACCACCCTAGGAGGCGGCATAGATGTCCCGATGGTTCGCGGAACCACTGCAGAACTGGATCCTCCCTGGACGTAATAAGACGTACTCCCAAACGGAATAGTTGAAAACGAAAAATCTGGAGTTGGAAGACCACTTCCAGATACCTTGCCACATGGAATCGAACTCACTCCCTGATCTGGAAGTTCTTCTGCCTGCTCTTCATAAAAATAGACAAAATCTGGATAGGCATCAACAAAGCGAAGAAGATATTGGTTCAAGCGGTCCAGATCGGCCTGATAAGCTCCTACCTCGCTCAGAATTGGGCGGCGTGAAGCCGTCAGTAGTGGCTGGACTATCCCTCGACCGGAGGCCTGCTGGCGTCCCTCAACTAACTCCAGTCGACGGCGAAGCTGGTGGTTATCGACCACCATTTGGTCGAATGCTCTGAGACGAGCGCTCAGCTTGGTCTCCCGTTCTACTCTCTCAATCTGGGCTGCTGCCACTCGACTTGGATCCAATCTGGACATTTCCTATCTAGAGACTTCCAACTCCTGCTGCTGAGCTGCCACCGTTTGTGAAGTCGTCTGGACCTGGAGCTGGAGCTCCTGGACAGTCCTACGAAGTATGGTGTTCTTCTGAAGTAATTGTTCCCGAGTTGGCGGTCCCTGATCCAACTGCGCCCGTAATGTTTGAGTTCTGGACAAGGCTTTAGAGCTAAGATCCAGATAGTGAAATACCTCCCGAAATCCTTCCGCCACGTCTTGATTCTGTTGCTGGATGTGGAGGATGGCCCGTTCCAGCTCTAGATCTCCAGCAATACTAATCGGAGGATCTCCTGATCTGTTGTCCGGTCTCACTACCTAAATAGGAACGTCCAAAACTGGAGGTGGGTCTTCTAACGCCACCGGAACTGCCACCTCTGGCACCATATTGCAGGACTCCCTTGGTACAGCGGACTGTACTGGACTTGCTCGAGATGGTGACTCGTCCTCCATCTCCAAATGTTTCCTCAATCTTCGAAAACTTCTGGTGATCCTCGGAAGTGAGCTGGATACGTCCACTTCTAATCTTGCCTCCTCTCGAGAAAACTGCCTTTGACTAGAAGTGACCTCGCCTCGTTCTAACTCTCGGAGTTCTTGGGAGTTCAGCTCTGACGTTGTATTGGCTGCAAGAGTCTGGGGGGTGAGTAGAGGTTGGACCTGTCTGGGCCTTTTCCGGCTCTTGATTGGGCTTTGGGGAGGAGTCTTCTTCCTCGAATGACTCCTCGTGGAGCGTCTGCTTGGAAGTGACGTGGTCGAGGGAGGTGGTCCTTCTGGAGATAATGTGATAGGTATGATATTGAGGGGAGTCTGTCCCCGAGAGTCTCCTGCACTCTCCTGCAAGTCCAGAGGTAGCCCAGAAGAGGTATTCCTTGGGTTAATCTGGACATCCGGGTCACAATACTCTTCCTCATGTGGAAACCAGCTCTTGAGTAAAGTATCTATCAACTCTGCGCCTGGAATCTCGGTCATTCCCCCAAGATATACTCTCGTCAACATCCTCCGCAGTCCTGATACCACCAATGGTGCCCAATTGTGGTTATAGTCTTTGGTTTCCACAGCATGATATAGATGAGCCATAAGCTCATTACTAGCATGTGAAGACCGTTTCTTCACGCATAGTACCTCCACCAAGGCCTGGATGCGGGTCTGATACAACGTAGAGAGTCATGATATCTAGACGCCATCTGTAGTAAAATGTTTGGCTGTCAGGCTAAAACGCTTCTAATACAGTCGATGCGATTCCTTGGTACTCCTGGAAATAACTAAAGTCTGTGTGCCTTCCAAACCCAAGGCTTCCTGGACTACCTCCTGAGTAATGGCTACTGGAATACCCCGGACTACCGCCCGCACTGGTGATTCTGGAATTAATGTCTCCGATCTCTCATGAATGAAACCTTCCACAAAATCTCGAACCAACTCCTCTCGAGGTGTAGACCATGTATACTCATAGAACGCTCCAAGTCCAACAGATCCTGCCCAAGCATCGTCATGTATCTCCCTCCAATTCTGCCAAAATTTTAGTTGCAAAAGCTGGAGATTCAGCCTTCGGTTTACCTGACGAGGGATGCGCAGCCGTCTGGGAATTCTGGCATCTTGTTGTGTCACCTTCCTCCGGATGGGAACAACTTCTCCAATCTTCATAAATCCAGAATTACTGGCTGGGGTTTCGGTGCTGGAAGGTGCCCCATCTTTCTTCAACCGGTCAAGTCTAGACACTACTCCAGAAGGTCCAACTGTAGATGGGAGTACCAGATGGTCTGGATCTTTGCCAGGAACTATAGTTAACTTTGGAGGTGCACCTCTACCCGGGGGAGTCATCTGGGATGTTCGAGACTCTGGATGCTCTACAGGACCTGGGGCTGCTATCCCTAGAGAGCTTGCCGGTAAATTGGTGGTGGTAGTCAGTAACCTAATCGCTGGAATGGACTGGCCGAGTCCAGAAGGTCAAGAAGATCCTCTTGCCGTCCTCGAGTCCTGTCTCTAGACTTTTCTTCTACAAAACAAGTCCAGAACTCCTCCTGAAGTGCTGGCTCCGATTTTTGTGGTTTCCTCCCGAATGACCTCCGACGCTGTATCTGCCGAGGGTTTCCTCGCTCCGGTTGTCTTGATGTGTTCGCTGTCTGTTGTCGCCTGGTACTGCCAATGCCGCCTCCCTTTGCACGTCAAAATCCTAGCCTCGTCCCGCAACCCTCTCACGTCTCTTTCTTCTGCTGCCCTCTCTTCCTGCTGTTTGCAACATACAACTCCCTCGGCCGGTGGTCTTACCCAACAGCTGCTTGCTTGATTTCCATTCCTCATACATGGATGATTCTCATCCAATCTGGATGATAAATTTTTCATCCCAATTTTTTCATCCATCATGAACAGAGTTTGTTCGTACTGGCAACTATCTTCTGTGCTGGACGCCTTTGTTACGGGATGGTAGTTTTCATCCCGGTTGGATGAAAGCGGTTTCATCCAAAAAAAATTGTCTTTTTTGGAGAAATCATCCGTTGCCACCCAGTTCCCCTCCAATCTGGATAAAACTAGATCTTGCTCGCAAAGCTCCTCAGTACTATGGGTGTCCAGATGAAACGAAAATTCTTCAGAGTCGATTTCATCTGCTCCCGATACAATTTGCTCTTTTTTACCACCCTCTTCTATTTGGAATGAAAAATTCATCTCACATAGAGGTTGTACCTTAGTGGTAGGCTGCATGCTGGAATTGGGATTTTCCCTACTCCCTTGGCCAGTTTCTTTCTCCACTATGGCCACCATGTTGCATCCTAACATCAGCCCCCACCGTTTCTGCTCAATCTCTCGTCTCCATTCTTCCTCCTCCTACTGCTGCTGGTTTCTTCTGGAGTTGCCTTCCTCTTTTTGTTGACCCTTTGGTGTGTGGATTTCTGGCTGGGGGTGGCTAGTGTCCAACTGGTTGTATATTGCCAGTGTTGAAGTAAACACTAGACTTTGCAATTCGCTCGGATTCTCTCGGGCCACTGTTTCGCATTCTCCTCCCTCTGTAAACTCTAGACATCCAAGTCCTTCACGGTTCATCTCCATCCCTTGAACAGTCAAGCGCTCCCCTGGACTTCTGGGCCGTACAAGTTTGTTTTTGTCTACAGGTGTTGACATATTCTTTGGACCACCCTGTTTGGAGAGCTTCAATTCTTCTGGACCACTATGTCCAGACAACTCCAGATTGACTTCGTGGGTCATTTGCTCTGTCTGATTTTCTCTTGCTAGAGTTGTTGTAGCATCTGAACTTCCCAAAAAAATTGAAGTAACCTGCACTTGGTCGCTGGGACCTTTATCCCCCTTTTGCTGCACAATCTGTCCTTGGATTGAGTCACCGGGAATCACTGGGAGTGACTGGTCTTTCTCATAGAATCGATACGGCTTGAGTTTGTTAATGTTGACCAGTATCGGGTGTGGGTCGAAATTGTCCACCTTCACCAGAAGAACTGTATTGTTCTGTAACCTATACTGGATTCGGTAAGGTCCAAACCACCGACTCTTGAATTTGCCCGCGTGCTCCTTATGGCCCTTTGGATACCATAAAACATGGTCTCCAACCTGGAAGTCCTTCTGCTTGTAATGTTGCTGACTCCAGAGCGCTCGGTCCCACTGCCGTTTGCCAACCTACTCCTGGGCCACTGTTCGGTATGTGTCCACCTGTTCCAGATCTGCAATTCGAGCTGTCAAGACACGTGTAGACGTATAGTCCAGAGAACCTTCCGATGTCCGGGTCGGGATCAGATACTCCGTTGGCATCAATGGATGTAATCCATATACCAACTGGAATGGTGTATGTCCAGTTGATACCTTGTATGCTGTTTGGTAGGAAAACAGCACAATATGGAGATGTTCATCCCAGTCCATGCGCTTCTCATTCACCAACTTTGTGAGGAGATGACCAATCACCTTGTTGGTAGATTTCGCTTGACCATTGCCCTGTGGATAGTATGTTGTAGAAGTCCGGTGCTGGAGTAGAAAATGGTCCACCATATACTCTATTGCCTCATTGATAAAGTGGGAACCTTGGTCGCTGACAAGTGTCAAAGGACACCCGTACTTGGTCAGTATCTGTTCATACAGAAACCTTGCAGTAACAGCAGCGGAGTTTGTTTTCAAAGCCCGAGCCTCGACCCACTTGGTAGCATAATCCGTTGCCACCAGAATATACCGACACCCAGTTCTGGACGCCATGGGTTTAATGGGCCCAATAAAGTCCAGACCCCACTTCATAAAGGGCTCCGCTGGCATGCTGGTAACTAGTTGGGCCAGTCCAGTGTTGGCCATCCCTCCCACACGTTGACATTTGTCACAAGCTCGACAATATTCAGATACGTCCCTATGCAGGGCTGGCCACCAATATCCAGCATCCAGAATTTTCCGGGCTGTGATATCCTGCAAAAAATGGCCGCCTCCAACTCCAGCATGTAGCTCCCGCATGACCAGTTCTGCATGGACCGGGTCCAGTACTCAATGGATAACTAGATCCTGCCCCTTCTTGTGCAACACTCCAGATATGAGGGTGAATGGCAATGATTTGAGGATGAGCTTTCGTTGTTCATCCTTGGTCAATTCTGGACGTAAATGTCCAGTACGGAGGTAGGCCGTCACATCTTGTAACCACTCCGGGTTCACGTAAAACAGGCCGGCATCTCCAGTCTGATCCTCAACTCCAGTGGGTGGTTCCCCATTGGATAATCTGGACAACGCATCTGCTATGCCATGAGTCTTGCCTGGTTTGTAAACCACGGTGAAGTCGTACTCTTGAAACAACGAGAGCCAGCGTGCAATTCTCCCGGATACCTGTGGTTTATTGACCAGGTACACTAAAGCCATATGATCCACATAAAAGACAATTTTATTGCCCAACAAATAGTGTCTGTATTTGTTCAAAGCGTATACCATCGCCAGAGCTTCCCGTTCTGTCGTGGTGTAATTCTTCTCGGCTGAATTCAACAGCCAAGAAGCATAGGAGATCGGGTGGTCACATTTCCCAGTGGGATTCTGGGCCAACATAACTCCCATAGCGATGTTTGATGAATCAGTATGTATGTGGAACTCAAGATCCCAGTGTGGTACAATTAGAATCGGAGCATTCTGGTACTTCTCCTTGATATCCAGCCAAGCTTTCGCGCATTGTTCAGTCCAGATGAACTCCTCGGCTTTGCGCATGAGTTTGGTAATAGGCTCCATGACATTACAAGAAAACCAGCCCAATGTGACTGGATGTGATTAAGCGCATATGACTGCGTAGTCACCTCAGTCATTGGTTTAGTCTAAAATTAGTCCCAAGAGGGTCCAGTCATGCACTAGTCATATATGTAGTCATATTTTTGAGGACCTGGGTGGGAACGGCTACGGGAACAGGACATATGTTCTCCTCCCCGGTTCCCAGAGTCATGCTCTGAATGCTTACTATGTGTCGTCATAGTAATGTAGTCATATGGTAAGGGTAATTGGTTTATGTATGACTTATTGTAGTAAGAGAGTTGGTTTGGGTGACTACATGCAATCATGTAGTAAATAACCTGACTAGTAGTAGTCATATAATAATATATGAGAGCATACATTTGAAACATGTAATCACATTTATCCCATATTCTTTGCGAACAAGTCACATATTCTCTCTTATTTAGAGATGTTTCTTCCTTGTGTACTTTCAAGCAATTTGGGAGAGGGGATGGCAGACATAGAAGGTTTGGAAGTTGGGGTGCTAGTTTGCTACAGTTGAGGCTTACAATACTTGATTGAGCATCTTTCAGGCACATCAATCAGGGTCAAAAATCATGCACAGGTACTATATGGAGCTTTTTCTTTTTTTCTTTAATCTTTAAGAATCTCACTACAATTCGTCATAGCATTCAGAAGCTATTTCAATATTCGTGACTATGGGTAGTCTAATAGAAGTGACTCCAAAGAGTCCTATTCTCCAAACTCAATGTATGCCTCAATGCGTGCAAGATCTCATTACTATGCGCAGTGATAAAAACAATCATGTATTAACTGATACCTCACTACATTTAGTCATACCATTTGGAAGCTATTTGAGTATTTGTGACTAGGGGTTGCCAAATAGATGTGACTCCAAAGAGTCATGTTCTCCCAACTCAATGAATGACTCAATTTAGTCACCATCTCACTACTATGCGTAGTGATAAAACCAGTATTATGTTGACTTATACCTCACTAGAAATAGTCATTCATTCAGTCACTATTTACATATGGATGACTACGTGTAGTCATACATATATGACTATATAGAGTCATATGGACCCAAGTCCCACTGCAGGTCTCGTTTTGAGGTCCCAAAATACTGTGAGAACGCACTATTGGGAACAAGAAGTGTCCGATATGACCCCCAGTCAGATTGTCTGAAGCGACTAAGTCAAAATGACTAGAAACAGTGCTAGTCACATTTTGGTTTATGCCAAACTGTAGTCATAAAACCTAGTCACATTGGGCTGGTTTTCTTGTAGTGTGATGTGTGCATAAGACCGGATATAACACCTGTTGAACTGGGCAAAGCCGTTAAACACCTGGACATCTCCAGGTTTTATCGGTCTGGGCATATTGGCAATGACCTCGATCTTCTTCGGGTCTGGAAATTTGCCTTCCCTGGACACGACATGGCCCAATATGATTCCAGAGTACACCAGTAGTGCACATTTGTCCGGGTTCAGACTTATGCCGTACTCCCGACATTTGATAAAGCACAATCAAAGTTTCTCCAGGTAAGTGAAAATATCACTATAGATGCTGAAATCGTCCAGGAACAGCTTCATGAAATCGTCAATATATTCCCGAAAAGCTTTGTTTACCGCTCTCTAGTATGTCGGTGGAGCATTCTTGAGTCCAAATGGCATCACCATCCAGACGAAAGCTCCCCAATCTGTAACAAATGTTGTCTTGTATCTATCCTCCGGGGCAATCTGGATCTGATGATATCCAGAATATCCGTCCAAGAAAGAGTACATCTCATGTCCTGCGACAGTATCCAGCACTTCCTCTGTAAAAGGCAACCAATATGGATCTTTCTTGGTTGCGGCATTCAACTTCCGAACGTCTACACAGATACGCAATTTCCCATTCTTCTTTGGCACTATGACTATTGGTGATAGCCATGTGGCATCTTCCACAGGTGTGATGAATCCAGCCTGTAGTAATTTGTCCAGATCCCGCTTGACAATGTTGGCATAGTTAGGATTCATCCAGTATCTGGCTTGATGTGCTGGAGGAATATCCTTGTCCAACTCAATTCTATGCTGGGCTATCGAAGGGGGAATTCCCTTCAAATCCTTGTACGTCCAGGCAAAGACATCCTTATACTCCCGAAGGAGTGTCTCTGCTTGTGCTGCCAGTTCCGGATCCAGATCAGCATTAATCCTTAAATACTGTGGGTCCTCCTCTGTCCCAACATAGACCTTCCGCAGTTGTTCTGACTCGGGAAGTGTCCAGGCCGCCACCTTCATGTTCTGGACCTTGACTCTTGCTGGAGTTTCGTCTACATCAATGTCACCTTCCGTGAATGTCTAGAAGTGATCCGAGTACGTGGCATCTGGACTCGTCTGGCCCTTGGAAGAAGCCTGCGGGTCTAACACCATCTCCTGTAACGTGGGAGTGTCTGGGAGCAAGTTCGAATTTGGACTTGGGCCGAAACTGGGTAGTGTGACTGTCCCAACGACCAAAATGTCTGATTCTGTTTCCAACCACCTAGACTCCTCCTCCTCGGTGAGTCCAACCTCAAAGCTATAGGCGACCACAACTTCCGGGAGCTTTGGTCTGGGACCTGTGCGCTGATTAACCGGAATGGTTTTCACTGTGCCGCCTCCTCGAATTGTCACCAGGTTGTTGCCTCAATCGTGCTGGACTTTGGCATCTATCAGCCATGGTCTTCCGAGCAACATACTATAGGCTTCATTAACCTCCTTGTTCTTGATCACCGTAAGACTGATCATGTATGGGATTCCATGAATGTGAATCTTGACATTCCGGATAAGTCCCACCGGTTCCACAACCGTTTGGTCTGCCATACGTAATCTATATGGTGCAGCTTGTGGGTCGCTCAGGCCAAGACGCTTCCGCTCCTCGTCCGTGATGAGGCTAACCCCAGATCCTCCATCCAACAGAACATTCTCCAAGGTTCTAGTTCCTATTTGTACGCGCAGTACATGCAGGTTCCGGTCAACATCCACTGCGGCATTGGAAATTGGACGTTGTACCTTGGATTGATCTGGATTGGGACTCGGGTCTGGAGTTGGCTGTGGTTCTGGAGAGGGAAATAAATGAGTTTTCATAAAGTCCCTGAGGTTGGGAGCCATGTGCAATAGCTGTCCTAGAGTCACCGTTACTGGATTCTGTAATATCTTCCTTCCAACTCCAGGAATGATGTCTGTTGAACCTCCGGACGTAGGTAACTCGCTTGGTGAGGTCTCCTTGATCCGGAGTGGACTCTCCAGAACATCAGAGTCTGGAAATTCCATCCAATCTTCCGAAGAGGAAGGTATAGCTTCCTTGTCTGGGCCTTGATTAGGCTGGATAGAGGTCGTTCCTTGATCGGCCTGTTCCCGCTCTTGTATCTCCTTAATAGTATCCATCATCTCGTTCCGCAATCTCTCTTCTTCTTTCCAGTATGCCTTAGCCCAAGCACTCCTGGGTTCAGGGGCTCGGTCTTCCTTGTCTGGAGATGCTAATCCTGCTTTGAGACGCTGAGCTCTAGTCAGGCTGGCTACTGCAACTGGATCTGCTTCCTCCAGTAGCTGGATCTCCACGTTGCTGACGTGATGGGCTGGATTAGCCTTGGTCTTAGCCGTTGTGGCCAGAAACTCTTCCCACTCTTTCTTGCATGGGCAGTTGTATCTCCGGTGTCCCGGTTGACCGCATAAGTGGCAAACTTCCAGCCGGTTATAATTAGAGTCTCCACCTCCAGAGCGCGAATATCCCGGTTGGGAGTAGCTTCCGGAAGAGTTCTGTTGTGTGCCTTGGTTCGACTCAGGCTGGATCCGGACTTCATTGACATTCACCGGTGCTCCTTCCGTGGTTCTACGAGGCAGTCCTTGTGGATTATCTGGATTAAACCAGCAATCAAGCTCCAGATGTCCTGCACATTTGCAACGGGTACAGAATTTCTTGGGCGCTTCTGGAGTGACCGCCTTACTTGTGGTGCCGCCACCCTTGCCACTGGAGTCGTTTCTCCGGATCTCAATGCCTGTTGTTTTACCATTCAGGTCCGTACAATTCTCGTCGCATCGAAGTGCTGCATCAAGCAACTCTGTCAAAGTCCGAGCCGGTGCAATACTCGTGGTAAACTTGATGTACTCCAAAAGTCCAGCTCCGAAGTTGGTAATCCGGAAGCCCTCTCCTGGATCCGACTGTAGACATTTCATCAATGTCATGAACCGGTCATAATAGTCCTGGACTTTTTCTCCCACCTGCTGGGCGAAAGACTTCAGCTCTCGGTACGCAGCTTCATCAGTAGTCTGGTTCCTGTAGCGTTTCCGGAATGCTGCCTTGATGTCTGCCCACGAGCATAAAGATGGTTCTCCAGGTATGTCTCATACCAGGCCCCAACCTTATCGCCCGATGTGGTTCCAAACAAGTTGATGATAACTTGTTCGTCGGTTTTCCCATTGTGCCATAATGTTCGCTCAAACTGGAGTATGTGAGCATTTGGGTTGCTCCCTTCTTTGTTCTTGGTATACGGTAGGGGTTTCTTGTTCGGTACCACCACCGGGGGTGCTGTGGTTCTCCAGACTGGAGCTCCTCCCGGAGGTCCTGCTGTACGCCAGGCTGGGTCTGTTGCTGGAGGTCCAGCTAAATAACGTGGTGGAGGATACGTTGGTTTTGGATATCCCCGGATAGGTCCTTGGTGGCCTGTTTCTCCAGTGTATAACAGTCTGTCATCCACCATTGGTGGATAGCTGAGGTTTGGTTTTGGAGCAAGACCTGGAGGTGGACCCATTCAGACAAATTTTGTTGCAGTGGGTCTAGGCTCTGGTCGACTGCCCTGAGGTGGATAGACCATAGGATAGGTGTCCACATACGGCTGCTCCATATAGTTCGCCGGTTCTGGTGGCCTTCGTGAGTTTCCAATTGGATGGGCTGGCCCTCCTGGACCTACTTCCATACCGCTGGGTCAAGACGCTGATGCGGCTCCCATTGTCTTGGCGGGCCTCTGGTCCATGTATTCCCGTTCTTCTGGGCCTGGTGGTCTGGATGAGTGTGAGCCAAATAAACCGCCCCTAAAGGGTGGCCTATCTTGAACACAAGATCCTAATACGGGGCCTAGTCCTTTGTGTGACCAATCCTCAGCCCATTCACCCACATCTTAGACAAGCGTGGTTACACGTCTCATGCTTTCTTAGGTTCCTTGTGGTTGATTAGTGAAGTGGTGACTGAATCCAGCCTCTTAGTTGAACCCACCTTTAAACGAAAGTAACTTTTGCTCTAGGGCTCTGAATCTAACGTTTTCAACTCCTATGGGTTCAATTCAACCTCACGAACTTGATTAAACCCTTAATGATCAGTTTCAGACCTTGGTGTGACCCTGGAACCAGTCGACAGCAGACAGGCTCCTCTTTTTATATTGAAGTTTAATTCTTCATTATCTTCATGATTATGACTCCGTTTTTGACGTTTGCTTTTTGGATTCTATTTAGTTTTTCTTGCTTAACACGATGGCAGCCCTCAACCAACCATACGACCCAATCATGAACTTATAACCAACGACCAGCAGTATACGCTCAACATACGATTTTATTCAAGATCAAGCGTCACATCTCCATGCAAATACCACCTCCACTCACACAATTAATCCACTTCAGTCTTGTTAAGGATGACCTCCAGCTGAGTTTACTTACTAATGACCCTTAAACCGGTTGTTTAATTGGATCTATAACAAACCCTAATTCTTAGCAAAAATTCGCAGCGCTTCCGCGTAGTTTTTTTTTTTAGAAAATTAGGTTTCCCTCATGCACAAGAAATTGACTACTAGCCGGGGGAGAGGAGAGGCTCCCTGATTTAATTTAATCCACCCTCCTTCCTTCAGTTCGTCAATTCGTCCTCTTCGTGTGCTGCTCCTGCTCTTGCTCTTTGTGATGATCCTCCTCTTCGTGTGCTGCTCTTGCTCTTGCTCTTCGTAATGATCGTCCTCTTCGTGTGCTGCTCCTGCTCTTGCTCTTCGTGATGATCGTCCTCTTCGGGTGCTGCTCCTGCCCTTGCTCTTCGTGATTCGTCCTCTTCGTGTGCTGCTCTTGCTCTTGCTCTTCGTGATGATCGTCCTCTTCGGGTGCTGCTCCTGCTCTTGCTCTTCGTGATTCGTGCTCTTCGTGTGCTGCTCCTGCTCTTGCTCTTTGTGGTGATCGTCCTCTTCGTGTACTGCTCCTGCTCTTGCTCTTTGTGATGATCGTCCTCTTTGGGTGCTGCTCCTGCTCTTGCTCTTCGTGATGATCATCTTCTTCGTGTGCTGCTCCGGCTCTTGCTCTTCGTGATGATCGTCCTCTTCGGGTGCTAATTCGTACTCACAGTGGCCGGGGCTTCCGGCTCTCCTTCGCTCAGTTCTCTCTCAGCTGCCCTAACACTCTCCCCCCTTCTCTCACTTCTCTCTCCCTCGAATAATCATGCTTCTCCCGGGGTAACCCCCTAGCCTTGCTCTCCTTCGTTCCCCTGGTGGTTCTCTGCCGTTTTTCTCTTACATCCATAAAAGGCCTTCCCTCTTACAACACCTACTAACCCTATGACTACTAATTCCGTGCCACCCTTGCATTTAACAAGAGTGGGTGTCCCACTAACCAAGGAAATCTAATTCCTACTTTAATCCCACGCCACATGTGTGTGCATGATCTCCAATAAGTGAGCTTCTAATCTAATTTCGAAAATGCAAAAACTAATTAATTGGCCTAGATTGACTTCCCCTTGCTTTGGCTAACTTGTCAAGTGATGGTGAGGGTTTTTTTCCCAAGCCCCTTGGCCTCTTTAACTATTTCTTTTTTTTCCCTCTTTTCTTCCCTCTTGTCATCACTCTTCCTCTTTTCTTCATTTTCAAATGTTTTTGGTTTTCGCAACCTTTCCTTATTTTCTTTGCTTATTTATTTATTTATTTTGGTTGACTTCATAAAATCTTGGGTTCCACAATGTGGCTCCCCATTAAAGATTTAGTTCACGGGAAGGGTAATTTGGTGAATTCAAGTGAAAGCCATGAACTAACCTATGGGATAACCCCTCTTCACCATTTAATAGCCTTAATGGACACGATGTGAGGTCCATTCATCACCGTGAGCCGTTTTTGCGGCTCACACATGGCGGCCATCTGGGACAACTCGAAGAGGCAGAGAACCCACCCTTGTTCATGGGCACACGGTCAAAGTCTACCCTTCGTGTTCGAATGACCCATGGTTGTATCAAAATGTGGAGATCTACTTGTGATGGTTGCGAGCAAATCACACCTTGTACTCCTTGCACCGGTTGCCCGATGTTCTCGTGGGAAAATCCTCGCCGTTAAGCGTTTGAAGTTGAATGGAGTTGTTGGGGAAGACCTCCTTCACGAGATAGGGTCCCAACCACAAGGCGTCGAACTTCCCCGGAAAATCCAATCTCCTCGCGTCTTGAAGGAGGGCTAGCATTCCCGGTCTCAATGACCAGACCTTGTTACGTTTGTCGAAGGCAATCTTCCTCCTTCGTTGGATGGCTTCCATGTTCTGGGCGCTCCATCGGCGCATCTTATCGAGTTCCTCCAATTGTTCTAACCGATCGGCTAAGGACGTGGCCATGGACCACTGTTCGGTCACGGCCACTCGCAAGGAGGGGATCTCGAATTCAATTGGCAATATGGCTTCAATGCCATACACCAACGAGAAGGGAGTAGCATGGGTGGTCACCTTGAAGGTGGTTCGGTAGGCCCATAATGCAGCGGGGAGTTTTGTGTCCCAATCCCTCTTGGAATCGGTGACAGTCTTCCTCAAGATGTTTATGAGGGTTTGGTTGACCCGTTCGGTGAGTCCATTTGTTTGAGGGTGATATGGAGTGGTCTTACGATGATTGGTCTTGAACCGGGTGGTCATGGCCTCGATCATCTCGTTCAAAAAATGCTTCCCCCTATCACTGATGAGGATTTTGGGACAACCAAACCGGATAATGATTTGCTCGAACAAGAACTTGGCCGCATGATTAGCGTCGTTGGTTTTCACGGCCCGAGCCTCGGCCCACTTGGTGAGATATTCGGTTGCCACCACAATGTGCTTCATCCCACTAGAAGTGCTCGGGTGCACTTCCCCCACGTAATCAATACCCCACTTCTCGAATGGGACCAAGGGCAAGGATACGCGTAGCGGCATGCTCATTCGAAGGTCATTTCGGGCATACCGTTGACAAGCGTCGCATCGCTTGGTGTACTCATGGGCATCTTGGAATAATGTGGGCCAATAGTAACCCGCGCGAAGGACCTTTTGGGCCGTCAAGGTCCCAGAGAAGTGCCCTCCACACGCGCTATCGTGGGAGGCCGAGAGGATCGTGGGGATTTCCACGAACCTCACGCATCGGCGTAGCAAGCCGTCAACCCCCCGTCGGTACAATTTGCCCCCTACTACGGTAAAGTGGCGGCTATGGAGGCGAACCTTCCAACGCTCGTTTTTGGACAATGAATCCGGTAGAAGGTGGGTAGTAAGGAACTCGGCCACCCAATTGTACCATGAGGGAATGGAGGATACCTTGAACAGGTCCTCATCTATCAAGGCCTCATCAATGGGGACTACACCGGTTTCCTCTGAGAGGCGTGAGAGGTGATCCGCTTGAAGGTGCATCCGCCCCGGGCGGTATTCCACCGTATAGTCAAACTCCTCTAAAAGTAAGACCCACCTCGCTAAACGACCACTCAAGTCCGCCTTGTTGACAAGGTACTTGATGGCCATGTGATCCACGTAGAACACTACGGGGTTGAGTAACAAGTAGTGGCGGAACTTTTTGACCGAAAAGACCATTGCCAAGCACTCACGTTCGGTGGTGGTATAGTTCTTTTCGGCGGGGTTTAATTGCCTACTCGCAAAGGCAATGGGGTGGTCCTTGCCGTTAAAGTCCACCGGTTGGCACAATGTGCTCCCTACCGCCACCGCCGAGGCATCACAAAAGATGTGGAAGGCCAATTCCCAATTCGGGGGCCTCAAAACCGGGTAGGTGGTTAATTCCCCCTTCAAGACGTCGAAGGCCTCTTGGAAATGGAGAGTCCACTTGAACCTTACGTTCTTTTGGATAAGCCTAGTGATGGGCATGGCCTTCGTGGCATAGTCATGGATAACCTCCCGGTACCACCCTATGTATCCTAGGGTTTTTTGTATCTCTTTGACATTCGTGGGGGGTTGTAACTCCACGATAACCTTCAGTTTATCGGGATCCGGCTCTCGACCATTCTTGGAGACCACGAACCCTAGCAAGACTTCCTGTTCTATGGCGAGGAAGATTTTCTCGGGATTGAGAGCAATACCGGTGCGCCTACACCGTTCAAAACTTTGTCTTACGCACGTGAGGTGGTTGTCCTTCGTGGACTGGGTGCTAAAGTCATCAATGAAGACGGTCATGGATTTATACAAGAGATCTGAGAAGGCATAAGTCATGGCCCTCTGAAACGCGGAAGGGGCATTACAAAGCCCAAAAGGCATGACCAAATATATGAACGTGCCCCATGGGGTAGTGAAGGCGGTCTTGTGATAGTCCTCGGGGGCAATGGAGATTTGATTGTAGCCCGAGTAGCCATCCATAAACGTATAAAGCTCATGACCACCTCTAAGATGGTGTTGATAAATGGCAAGGGGAAGTGGTCTTTTTGGGTGTGATGGTTGAGTTTCCTATAGTCAATGCACACCCGTAGCTTCCCATTTTTCTTTTTAACCAACACCATGGGGGATACCGAATCGGATATCTTGACGGGTTTAATGAACCCCGCTTGGAGGAGCTTCTCCAATTCGGCCTTGACAATGAGCTGGAGGTTAGGATTCATGCGCCGTTCCTTTTGTCTAATGGAAGTAGTGCCCGGGAGAAGGGGAATGTGATGTTGTGTTACCGCCCGGGGAATGCCCTTGAGGTCTTTGTACGACCACGCAAAAATGTCCCCAAACTCGACCACTAGTGATTTGTATATCACCATCTCCTCCTCGGTCAGCCCAACGCCCACTTTGATACTACGGACTTCATCATGCTCATGAGAAACCACCATCAACTTCCAATCATCATGATGTACGTGTGGTTGTTGGGTAGGTCCCTTGTACCAATCGTTCGGAACTAGAGGTATGTTGCCCCCGAACCACTAGCTAGTATACCGGTGGATGTCCTACGGAAGTGGAGAGATGGGTCGAGAGGGCCTTCGTCTCCCAAAACCTCCAATTCATCCCCTTGTGTGCCATCCACATCCATTCCAAATACCGCCGCGGGTTGTAGGTCATCAAGGATGGGAGCTAGGCTAAGTTCTGACCCGGTTTCCATCTCAATGAGCTCACTGTCCATGAAATGCACGGACATGGCTTCATCCGCGCTCGAGGTGGGGTGCTCCCTCAACCAGTCTACAAATTCCCCGGTGGGAACCCACTCATAGAGGCCCGGTCCCATGCTTTTAAATGGCATTGCATTGGCTCTCGAGGGTTGGGCTCTATCCACCGCCTTGTGTGGTGCGAATCTCACTCTCTTGGGGGGTGCTTTTGTCAACACCTCTTGTGACTCATCCTCCGAAGAGCCCATACAATCATGGCATAGCCCTAGCCTACTCGGTTGGATATGGACCGTAGTGGGGTTCTCAGGGGGGCCGTAGGTGATGTTTGGTTGCGGTCCTCCCCATTCTACCGTGGCATTGGCAATTCGCAACCAAGGTCCTCCTAGTAGCAAGGGGTATGCCTCTTTGTTGGAGTGCATTCGGATGACTTGGAAGGTGAGGGAATACTCCACACCTCCCGTGGTGACCTTACAACCACTAATTTGGCCTAACGGGGCTTCCGAGCTCTGATTAGCCATGTTGATGATGTACGGTGATGGTTCAGTGATGTCTAGACCCAATTTCTCCATAGTTGAGAGGGGCATGATGTTCAAACCACTACCACCATCGACTAGCACGTTGGGTACCACCTTATCTACGATTGAGACCTCAATTTGCACCGCCTTGACTTCGATATTAGGGTGTGCGGATTTTACACGAGCCGCCAACCTAACCTTTGCCTTAGGCCTCCGCTTCACCGGGGTGCCCAATCTAAGGACCTTCCTCATGGGTGGAGATACCTCTAGTAGTTGGGCTATGGTGATGTCCGCCTTGAGGCGACTCAAATCCGCCGATAAATCGTAAGGCCCTTCGCTCACGTGTTCCTCGATACGGGGGAATGTGTTCACTTCGGGACTAGGGACCGGTGGACCCTCCCATGGTTCTTGGGAAGTGGACAATGGTGTTCGGGACGTAGGTGTCCCATGGGAGGACTTTAAGTTGGCCCGTTTTGTGCCTTCCACCGCCTCCTTGGTGGTGTCGTTTAGGTCAGAGAAATGAGGTGAGTCTTCCTCTGAGGTCTCGCCCTCTTCTGGTATGGGTGGAGGGGGGCTCGAGTACCTAGGCTCCCATTGGTTAGACCGCGTCTGGACTGCCAACGCGGGTAACTCCCAAGTTTTTGCTTCCTTGGTGGTGCTAACCTCGTGGAACACCACATTGAGCTCAGTGAGGGAAGGACCGTGGGTGGACATGATCTCACTTGACATGGTGGCATAGCGCACATCTTGTGGTCCTTGGTTTTGGCTGCCACTAGGGTTTGGTCCTTGGTTTTGTTGGCCCCCGTGGTTTTGTCGGCCACCATGGTTTTCTTGGCCACCGTGGTTTGGCCCTTGGTTTATAGGGATGTAACCGTCCTTGGTATTAACCACCATTGGGGGATTTTGACTTTGGCGGTTGTTGTTGTAGTCATAGTAGAGGCTAGGTGGCCTAAGAGTATTATCGGTGGTGTGGTTACGTGCACCTCTCAAATGGTCTTGAGCTTGTTGAGGGTAGTTTCCCGGTGGGGAAGGCATGGGGATTACCTTGTCCGGCCTTCGACATACTTGGGTAGGATGATTACCCCCACAGTTACCACATACTACTCCATTTTCGACCCAACATTGCCCAGGTGCGTGTCTCTTGCCACAAGTGTGATGGATTTCATACCGGGGTCGTGGAGGTCCCCCATAACCTTTGTTTTGTGGTGTATAGCCTTGCGGCCCATAGTTAGTTGCCACCGGTGGTTGATTCCTATAGAGAGGCACATACGGGGTTTGAGCGGCCTGGTACTGCGGTGCCGCCATTGGGGTGGTGCAGAAAGGACTAGTGTGCCCCGGTTGGCCACATTGAGTGCACCATAGGCCCAAGGCATGTCTACCAGACTCTATGGGTGGAGGTGTGGGGTTAGGGACCTGGTTCTTAATCAACAAGGCCATTTGGTCTTGCATGGCCTTGATTTGTTGAGCTAATTGGTCGTGGAAGCCTTGTTGGCCTTGGAGGATTTCGTTCTTCATTTCCTCCTTCCATGTGCCCCGCCCCTCGTGAAAGGTGAGTTCGAGGAGAGCTACTGGTGACCTAACGTTCAAGGGTGGAGCATAGTAGTCCCACATGGGAACTTGTGCACTCGGGGTTCCTGGGTTAGGTTCGAGGGCCGGCCCTTTGCCATTGGCATGGATGGATATGAAACTAGGGATGTGGTGCTCTTCCTTCCTCCACATTCGCTCTTGGTCTCGATCGACTTGCTCTATTAGCCTAGCTTGTGCCTTGGCGGCGTCTAATGTTGTGGGGCGGACCTTCAAAATCTCTCTAATGGTTCACTCACTGTTGAACCCTTGGATAAAGAATTGGGTTAAGGTGTCATTGGTGAGGAGAGTGCCCACAAATCTTGTAACCACTAACTCGAATCTCCTGATGTAGGTCGTGATATCCTCCCCTGGACCTTGGCATAGCGCGGCTAGGGCTGTGAGGGCATTACTTTGACCTACTTCGGGTCTGAAGTGCTCTAAAAAGGCCCTCATGAGGCTGTCCCAATCCTCAAAGGTTCCGGGGGGGTGATTCCTATACCACTCGTAAGCGGCGTCCTTCAAGGTACACGAGAACCACACTAGGAAATAACCGGTGTTGGTAATAAGGCAAGTCGTGAGGAGCTCTAGAAAACGTTCCACATGTGCGAAAGGGTCTTCATCCTTGATTCCTCTAAAAATGGGCAAGTTGGGTGGCATGGGCGCCGCTTGCAAGCCCTCGGGTACTAGGATTGGTAAACCCCTTGGCTGAACCAAGGGATTAATGGGAGGACGGACCGGGGGTGGTCCTCCAGAGGCCATGGTCGGGGCTGAGGTGGTGCCTCGTGGACTAGTGATGTTGGTGGTGTTCACCGGATCAAATAAAGTGGAAGGAAAAGAGGGAGGAAAGGAAAGGAAGGGAGTTGGTAAGGCCTCTAGTTGTACCTCTAAGAATCCCTCTGCCGTGTCCTCGGTGAGTTCTCTAGACCTACTCCTTCTTTCACTCGCCGGTTCCCAGGGTGGTGTGAGGGAAGGTCTTTGGGACCTTGTGGCACGGGACATCTACTCTAGGATCCAAGAGTAGGGTCTAGTGGTTTGTTGATGATAGTCATGTCCTCCAAAGGGTTCTCCATCCAAGTTCCGAGGTCGTGGGTGGATCTACACGAAGCACGGCCTAATTCGATCGGTGAGTGGGTGTTTCCAACACTCCTACCTCCAATTCTATCACGAGGATGGACCGACTCAAGACCAAGACCCAATTCTTTTTAGTGGTGGAGTTTTAGCTCGATGAAACCGCCGAAGAATCCTGTTAAGGACTACCCTTCAAGGGCAAACGACAAAAAGCTAACCGAATTGAGGGATGTCTCCACAAGCATCGCCCCGTTGGAAAGCTGTCCCCCAACTGGCGCCACACGGTATAGATCCTTACTGTGGGGCTGATCTAGACCTCAATTTGATAAAAGGTGGGGTTCCTCGGTATCTTTGGTATCCCCCCTTCCACCTTTTACCACCTTGAACTAGGCATTACCCACTAGGAGGAAAACGACACAATCACGGGACGGCATGCAACAAGGTGTATATACAGTGTTATCACCGTGAAGAAGACATACCTCGATGCATCTCCAGCCACCCTGTCACCATTAGTTGAAGTCGACCGTGGACCTAATCGCACTCTATCGATTCTAGGGCCAACCCATGGGTCACCTATAATGTTTTAAGAGGGGGATAACTTACCTTAATGCATCTCCAGCCAATCCACTTGTTAGCACAAGATTCGTTGCATGCAATTTAGTAGTTGGCCCAACCTAGTGGTTCCAAGGCAAGTGTTCCACACGGCTCAAGTGGGACATCAGGGTTTCCTAGCCCTAATGTGGTCACCACATCCAAGTTGGTCCTATAAACTACTCGTGGTCCTAAAAGAAGGTGTAGTGCACGTACCGTACGCAGCGCTCCTTCCAATCAGCACCCCAACGTCTTGGATGCGTCCACGACTCCAACTCCCCACCAAGTGGCTCATTCACACATACATAGCGTTAACTTGCAACAATTAACTCAACCATTCAAGCTACACCAAGTTGTTCTTACCTTGGTGGTTAGTCAAGCGCGGGGGGAAGGAAGGGGCGCCCTTGTCCCATACCCGGGCACGTGCACCCTTCCCCTTCGACCTAGGGGCTCACTGGAAATCCTCGTGGATTTCCGTGGGAGGGCCTCAACCTTTCACCCCTAGGCCCTTTGCTCAACTCAAGCCACAAACCTAGAAGGGGATCCCTCCAACACAAAGTGTTTTGTGGTTGGAGGGTTGGGAATTCCACACTCCCTTCTAGACCCCCACCTTTAAACACAACTTGGCATTCATACATTCATGATATTCTGAGACATTCACAAAGCATTCGCAACCCAACAATAACTCAACCATTCATGAGCAATTTGGGCACTTACCTCAAGCTACTAGATGCTACTCCATGCACCACCAGGCTATTAGCGTTTGTAATCCTACATCCAACGATAGAACGATTAGCACAATCAAACCATGAACACGCCTCCACCCGGCTGACGCACCAAAATGTGAGCCAAATAAACCGCCCCTAAAGGGTGGCCTATCTTGAACACAAGATCCTAATACGGGGC
This sequence comes from Bryoerythrophyllum caledonicum, assembly GCA_963971425.1. NCBI lineage: Eukaryota > Viridiplantae > Streptophyta > Bryopsida > Pottiales > Pottiaceae > Bryoerythrophyllum > Bryoerythrophyllum caledonicum. Next base: position 228,770 of record OZ020515.1, on the reverse strand, counting down.
CTAGTCCTTTGTGTAACCAATCCTCAGCCCATTCACCCACATCTTAGACAAGCGTGGTTACACGTCTCATGCTTTCTTAGGTTCCTTGTGGTTGATTAGTGAAGTGGTGACTGAATCCAGCCTCTTAGTTGAACCCACCTTTAAACGAAAGTAACTTTTGCTCTAGGGCTCCGAATCTAACGTTTTCAACTCCTATGGGTTCAATTCAACCTCACGAACTTGATTAAACCCTTAATGATCAGTTTCAGACCTTGGTGTGACCCTGGAACCAGTCGACAGCAGACAGGCTCCTCTTTTTATATTGAAGTTTAATTCTTCATTATCTTCATGATTATGACTCCGTTTTTGACGTTTGCTTTTTGGATTCTATTTAGTTTTTCTTGCTTAACACGATGGCAGCCCTCAACCAACCATACGACCCAATCATGAACTTATAACCAACGACCAGCAGTATACGCTCAACATACGATTTTATTCAAGATCAAGCGTCACATCTCCATGCAAATACCACCTCCACTCACACAATTAATCCACTTCAGTCTTGTTAAGGATGACCTCCAGCTGAGTTTACTTACTAATGACCCTTAAACCGGTTGTTTAGTTGGATCTATAACAAACCCTAATTCTTAGCAAAAATTGGCAGCGCTTCCGCGTAGTTTTTTTTTTTAGAAAATTAGGTTTCCCTCATGCACAAGAAATTGACTACTAGCCGGGGGAGAGGAGAGGCTCCCTGATTTAATTTAATCCACCCTCCTTCCTTCAGTTCGTCAATTCGTCCTCTTCGTGTGCTGCTCCTGCTCTTGCTCTTTGTGATGATCCTCCTCTTCGTGTGCTGCTCTTGCTCTTGCTCTTCGTGAAGATCGTCCTCTTCGTGTGCTGCTCCTGCTCTTGCTCTTCGTGATGATCGTCCTCTTCGTGTGCTGCTCCTGCTCTTGCTCTTCGTAATTCGTCCTCTTCGTGTGTTGCTCTTGCTCTTGCTCTTCGTGATGATTGTCCTCTTCGGGTGCTGCTCCTGCTCTTGCTCTTCGTGATGATCGTCCTCTTCGGGTGCTGCTCCTGCTCTTGCTCTTCGTGATTCGTCCTCTTCGTGTGCTGCTCCTGCTCTTGCTCTTTGTGATGATCCTCCTCTTCGTGTGCTGCTCTTGCTCTTGCTCTTCGTGAAGATCGTCCTCTTCGTGTACTGCTCCTGCTCTTGCTCTTCGTGATAATCGTCCTCTTCGTGTGCTGCTCCTGCTCTTGCTCTTCGTAATTCGTCCTCTTCGTGTGTTGCTCTTGCTCTTGCTCTTCGTGATGATTGTCCTCTTCGGGTGCTGCTCCTGCTCTTGCTCTTCGTGATGATCGTCCTCTTCGGGTGCTGCTCCTGCTCTTGCTCTTCGTGATTCGTCCTCTTCGTGTGCTGCTCCTGCTCTTGCTCTTCGTGATGATCGTCCTCTTTGGGTGCTAATTCGTACTCACAGTGGCCGGGGCTTCCGGCTCTCCTTCGCTAAGTTCTCTCTCAGCTGCCCTAACACTCTCCCCCCTTCTCTCACTTCTCTCTCTCTCGAATAATCATGCTTCTCCCGGGGTAACCCCCCAGCCTTGCTCTCCTTCGTTTCCCTGGTGGTTCTCCGCCGTTTTTCTCTTACATCCATAAAAGGCCTTCCCTCTTACAACACCTACTAACCCTATGACTACTAATTCCGTGCCACCCTTGCATTTAAGAAGAGTGGGTGTTCCACTAACCAAGGAAATCTAATTCCTACTTTAATCCCACGCCACATGTGTGTGCATGATCTCCAATAAGTGAGCTTCTAATCTAATTTCGAAAATGCAAAAACTAATTAATTGGCCTAGATTGACTTCCCCTTGCTTTGGCTAACTTGTCAAGTGATGGTGAGGGTTTTTTTCCCAAGCCCCTTGGCCTCTTTAACTATTTCTTTTTTTTCCCTCTTTTCTTCCCTCTTGTCATCACTCTTCCTCTTTTCTTCATTTTCAAATGTTTTTGGTTTTCGCAACCTTTCCTTATTTTCTTTGCTTATTTATTTATTTATTTTGGTTGACTTCATAAAATCTTGGGTTCCACAATGTGGCTCCCCATTAAAGATTTAGTTCACGGAAAGGCTAATTTGGTGAATTCAATCGAAAGCCATGAACTAACCTATGGGATTACCCTTGTTCACCATTTAATAGCCTTAATGGACACGATGTGAGGTCCATTCATCACCGTGAGCCGTTTTTGGGGCTCACAGGTGTATTACGCATACTTGATTTAGTGTATGTTTTTTGTTTATTTGATGTTGGTTAGGACTCTCGATCTGTTGTGATTATCGATCTTTCTTTTTACGACAAAAATACTCCATGGTTTACAAAATATCCTTAGAGCAGAACTTGTGGCCATTCACAAAATTCTACAAAATCATTACAACAAAATTCATTAATGAACCCGCTTATATATTCACCGATTGCATAAATGTACTTTACCTACTAAACACTCAAATAACACACCCTACCCTTCACAATAGCCACCCCAACCAAACCATACTAATGTCAATGATCCAAATGTTACAAAACCGAACACACACCACAACCCTCCACAAAATAAGAGCCCACTTCAACAATCTTGACACAATAACAGAAAATATCCCTAACATTGAAAAATGGACTAACAACAATAACATAGACAATGAACTCTCTACAAACTTTTGGAAAAACCCCACCATTTCAGACTCACAAATAACATGCCTCATCAAAATCCATACCGAACAATATATAGGAAACGCTCGTAAACAATTTTTCTTTGGATTAGAAAGATTTCCATCCATAACATGCCCCATATGCCCCTCAACGGACCCCGACACATGGCTCCATGTTCAACTCAAATGCCAAAACCACCACATACATTCCTTAATTGTTAAAAGACATAATAAAGCAGTATGGGAAATTTGAAAACTAATCACCTCCTACAACAAATCGAGATGTTTTATCCTAATGAATGCGGGCACCTTCAACAACAATCCATAAGAAAATACGGTTCCCCCTTGGCTACTTCTATGTTCATGTGAGACTCAAAGTTGTCATTGTAATGCTAGGCTCAAACCGGACATACTTTGTGTCACAGGTTTACCATATAAGATCTACCACCCAATCACATAAACCAAGATTACACCATTCAATTCATTGAATTCACATATTGCAACGATAGATTTTCCCTGGAAACAATTCAAAACAAAATAGAAAAATACCAACCTTTTATAGAAGACATCATAGCCCTTGGATGGAATGTGGATCCCCTTATAGTAATCACATCTGGCGCTCGCGCCACCACGTATATTCCATCTATGAAAACTCTTGAAGAAACCTTTAAACTACCCATCAAAACAATAAAAACCACTTTTAAAATCATCAACATTATCGCTATTCAATATGCCATGTCCATTTTACTACATAAACGCAAAATTGAAAACAACCAACCTCTCCGCAACACACACGACCCTCCATAGAACTACTCTCACACACCCTCAAACATCTCTCTCTCTCTCTTCTCTGAACGACTCTTTCATCGGCCGGTAGGTTACTTAGGCGTTCTTGCTACTTGTTACTTATGTGTTCTTGCTACTAGTTACATAGTGTCTACCTTCGAGAGGGGGAAGTAGTTCCTTACCACTAATTCCTTGTCCAGTGGGCATAGTCTTAGTGGTGGAACGCACAAACACTTTATTCACGCCGGTTCCTTTGGAGACCGGCGTTCTTCTTCTTCTTAGATTTGTAATGTAATGTTATCCGTAGTACTTATTTCCTGGGATTTTTGTAGGGAACATTACCTCCCAATTTAATGGAAACTCATATCCCTCCATAGTATAGAGTTTAGATGTGCACTTTTGCTCTTATATTCTACATGTGTTAATTTGGGAGTCGCTAAATCTTCCAATATAACGAATATGGTGTTTATGACTTGACTCTTAGATCTGTGTTAGGAGTTGCCTACAAAGCATACTTTTGCTACGATCTATGAGCTAAAACATGTCCCGATCGCTTTCAGCATAAACTCCTCACAGATCTTAACATAAGATACTTCCTACAACTCTACTACTCAAAATCTAAAAGTTTGTGAGCTCTTCCCAACACTTTCTGCTTCCCAGTCCTATCCCCAACTTAGATCTTGCGCATATGGGAGCTCTCGACAAGGTCAACCATCTCTTGTTGCCCTAAGCATTTGAGAAATGAGCCTAAGTCCTTCCTCCCTTCACCGGAATTCGTGGAGCTCACTCACCCATCTTTCCCTCAACTTTGTATCTGATAATTACACAACATAAGATGTCGACATAATCTCATACAAGTTTAGAAGAAGATCCTACGGCCATATTTACAATAAGGTCACCATGGCAGTTTATAATCAATGAAGTAAAGATTCCTCTAATATGACTTGGGCCTCTAGGGGTTAACCCTTTACCGCCCAGGGATGTTTTTGGAAAAACCAAGATTTCTGTTGATTTTTTTCTTTGCACCAGATTTGATGGAAGTACAATGCTTAATATTGATATCTAACCTTACAAAATTGAACTTAATCCATGACTTGAACTTTGGGGAAATTTTGCACAACATCCAACGGTTGATGGAATAGATTATAGTGTTTAAAGCTATCGTATACGGGTTGTGAAAATTGTGGATTTTGGAGGGTGCACTACTTTAACCATCAATAGATTCTTGCAAGAATTTTTTTACTGTGATTTAGAGTGGTTCACATGTACACTAGTTGGTAGCTTTGCATTGACATATCATATGCAAGGAAAATATTTATACACAATTATTGGTGATTTTTTTCTTTTTTCTACTTGATTGTATTCAAAAATGTTCCAACCTTATACGAATCAAAACGGTAGTTTCGTATGTGAAGAGAGAGATCGACAATCACAAAACAATAAAGAATGTCTCAAAGACAAAGTTCAATCAAAATTTAAGACCAAAATCAATGTGCATGTGTGTGAAATACAACATAGTATGTAGCAAGTATTTGGGAAGGGTTTCGGAGATGAATGCTGAGTGAGCTTTAAAATTTCTGGTGAGGGGAGGTGTGACGTAGTTTCAAACAACAAGATTGTGGGCACCAAGAGGTAGCTAACCTTGGTGAGAGCTCACCACACGTCTTAGTTTGAAAAGAAGGAGAGGCTGGGAAGCAGACATTATTGGAAAAGAGCTCACAAACTTTTAGATCTGGGGTTTTGAGGAGTGAATGGAGGACAAGGCTTTAGATCTATAGTGTGCGTCTACCGAAAAGCATGGGAACAAGTGTTAGCACATAGATCAAGATTAGTCTCTTGCAACAAGATTTACCCTAGATCTAAATGTTAGATACCAGTTTTGCAGACCTCCCTGCTAGTCGTCACATCCCTCCAAACCCAATTATTCATTTTCATTATTAAAAGACAAGGCCTACAAGCAGCAACAACGCATCCACAACCTTGGAGAAACATCACATCAGCAGCAGCAGGTAGCAACATCACATCAGCAGCAGCAGGCATCACCATCACATCAGCAGCAGCAGGCAGCAACATCACATTAGCAACAGCAAGCAGCACCATCACATCAACAGTAGGAGACAACAAGCACGCACAGCAATCAGCCATATCAGTAAGCTTTCCCAAACACTCTTATTTTCATATTCATTTCCTTGTATTAGCACACTTGATCTGCAATCCACACACCATTAACAAAACATTCTCTGCAGTACAAGTTTCTTAGTAATACAACCTAACAAGTAACTTAGATCATGAGTAGTGATATTACTAGCTTAAACTTACTAAGTTAACCCAACCCTAGGTCACAAAGAACCTTGAGCACACACATAGAGATTTGTGCATCTATAGTATTGCGCGGAAGCGCTGCACATTTTTCTAGAAATCTACACGTATACAGAAGACACTCCAAACACACAAGTCCACACCTCGGACCTACAATAACATCCCTAACCTAGGAGCGAAAGAAGAGTCGCGTCGACTCCTATAACGAACACCTTCAGCTGCGTAGAACCTCCCAGACCAGGCTCTCATAGAACCGCGGGACTCATCACCACCTGAGGACACCAGAGGACGAGATCCACCCAAGAACTGCAAGCCACACCACCTGCAGTGACCACATAGATTGCCAAACACCAACTCAGCCCAGAGATAGAACCCTAAACCCACGTCGACCCAGCTGGAACCCTAGAAGAACATCAACTCAACATCCTACTCCTTGACTAACCTTACTGATCCACAAGCCAGCATCCCAAAACCAAGAGCCTAACATTCCAAGTAGATTAGATCTCTAAAGTATAGAACCCCAGCAACCAAGAACGAACAATCGGCATAAAGATCCAGCGACTCAAACAAGAAAACAATTGGATCAAGTGGACGTCATCGACCAGACATCACAACAAGCCACGTACGACTCAAACAGAAGGAATACCGACTCAATAGGATAGCGGTAGATCCAGACAAAGTTGGCAAGGAGGTGCAGATACAACAAACTCGACACAACAAGTCAGAAGATACACAACTAGACAGGAAGTGACTTCGGCGGAGGAATCCACAAGAAACTCGCAGCAAGGACGCCGACACCAGAAACCTGTAAGAACCCAGCAGCAGTACCAGCGACACACCTGCAACACACACAGGAGACCCAAACTGCGCAGAAGCTACTCGACGCACAAATACAACTCCAAACGCGAAAAAGAAGACGTCACAAGACGAAGAGGACTCAAAAGAAGGACACAACACAAGGAGGACCAGCACATACTAACGCGAGAGGCCCACCCCGGACGAAGCTATTTTGCGTGCCCTGAGCGGTGAGCAGTGAGCGGAGAGCGGTGAGCCGTGAGCCTAGAAAAAAAAGTTGGACAATTTTTGGGAAAAGTTCTTGATAAAGTTGAAAATAATATAAATGAGAAAGTGAAAATTAAAGCGAAAGGTGACGGTTGAGGGCCTATAGCCGTGGGTTCCTAGTATTATCTTATTTATTTGTTTGTATACCAAAGTACCTAGGGAGATACTTTTTAAGAAGGGGGTGTTGAGTGAGTTTGGTGAGGGTTGTAGGAACCCTATGGCCGTGGAGGACAAAGCTATTCTGTGTGCGCAGAGCGGTGAGCGGTGAGCGTAGGATTGCGAGCGCAGAGTGTAAAAAGTTGAAGTTAAAGATGGAATCAAAGAAAAAGATAAGTTAAAGTTAAAGCTAAAGTAGACTAGTAGGGTCCTACAACCATGGATTTTGATTTCATGTTGGAAATTTTATAAACCTAGTTTGCAGCAGAGGGCGGTTCATTTGAAAATAGAAATTATTTTTTGGTTATATGATATTAGATACTCTATAGTCGTGGATGGTTGGAGCTCCTTAAATAAAATTAGTTATCATGGGATCTTCAATTGTTGTTACTAGAGTAATTTGGAATCTACTGTGGACTGTATTTCTGTATTAAACAAATATATGTAGTAAGTACTGGTTTTTTGTACTGCATGTCGGCATCTCACATTTCTTAGTAATACTTGAAGAAGTCAGAAGTTAGAGGTGGCATAAAGAATGAACAAATCTTGAATAAATGGTTCCTTCACATGTGAAAAGTAAATACACAACTATTAAGTGATTGTATATGGGATGATCATGTCATGTAAGTAAGTACAAATATTATTCACATTGAATTGTTTGAAGAGAAATTAGAGCCTGAATGAAGAAGTCGATAGTAGGGAATGCTTAATCTATTTTAGTAAGTGAAGACTGTGGTCTTAAAAACTTGGAACCTCAAAACATAGATTGCCTGAAATGAGCAAAAATTTTGAAAAAATATACCAAATGGACTAGGTCCGCGCAGGTAGTAATGTTGAGGGTGAAAAGTGTAGAATTGCAAACATATTGCGGATAGAGTAGACAAAGTAGTTTAAAAAAAGGCGGGCGTTTGGATGGTTGAAGAATTCTATTTGCGATCGTAAGATCTACCACTGCTATTATGAATTGGAACATGCACGTCCAAATTTCTTGTGCAAACAATGCCTCACCACATCAGGGAGGAGGGAATGAAAAAATATGAAGGATTATATTTAGACAATTACTAGCAGAAGTGGCGCTGAGAGGCGTAGTTCAGTTGGTGAGGGTTAATCAATCAATTATCTAGGAAGCATACAATGATCCCCTCCAAAATCCTCTCCAAAAACATTGTAATTTATATCTTCTATGGCTTGCGCAAAAAAGTACATACAATTACAATTAACACTCAACAAAGAACAATTGCCAATAAATATGAAGCTCACCTCATACATAGTGGTTAATCCGTCAAGCACATAATGCAGTAAACACGCGCTATGGACAATGCGTAAACATACAAGAAGGTAAGCATATAATACGGTAAACACTCTCTGGACACCGTGCTAGCAATGTGGATGACACAGTGAGCGGAAAAAATGGTGCGACCATCTCGGAGGCAGCGTCATGGCTAGTACAGTAGATCTACGGGTACCGAGTTGGCCTATTCTTGTAGTGTAGGAGGACTTGATAAAAGGAATTGGAACCAAGTCTTAGAACTTGGTGTCATTCTCAAAGTAACATAGTGGTTCGGAAAGTTGTGAGTCGTGAGGGCAACTTTTGATTAATGGTACAGGACAAGAGTGAATAGGAGGATATAAGAGCTCTGGTTACATTTCTTTAGAACGACCAAAGTTCTTTGTACTTGGCATCATGACAAAACTAATGATAGAACTATGGACGTTGTAGACAAGATGGAGCAATTGGAGCTGAATTTGAACATAATAGAGTTGATTGACGTGGGGAGCTAAAATAGCTTAGAACTTCTATTTTGGCAACATTACAAGATCCTAATGGAGCTGGAAGTTGGGGACAAAATAGACGTGACATTTAATGCAATGGAGGCTTGGTAAAGGCACACAAATGAATTCTCTCAATGTTTTAGCAGGTATGTGAAGCCATGTTTAAGCGGAAGATGCGGAAAGGAATCACTTCCGTGTTGGACTTGCCAAACATCTCCATAGACGGTATGGAGTTGTTCCTCATGTTGTTATTGTATATTCTTGGAGGGATATTCTTTAATGGACCTTAATAGTTGCTAGAAATTGTCAGCGGAGTCTAAAAAAGTTGTGGATGATCATTTTGATAAGCTTTTTGATGCATGCATTAAGTATGAAGCAAGGTCATTGGAGACCACAAAAATTACCGGCATCAACAATCATTTGACACCAAAGAATCTCGCGTCGGAGTACGGCCAGGACTTTTAACGCCAACAAAACGTGTGCACGCAAGCGGTATGTTGAACACCACGGTTTGTCCACAATCATCATTATGGACTGAAAGAATGGACACTTCAATTTTGATAAGCAAATACATCAAGGACTTATATATGCAAAGGTACATGTCAAAAAGGCTTATAGCTATTTAATTTGCAATTCCAAATGCTAAAAAGATTAAGAAGCATGACAAGTATTATTTGAAGCGGATTGCATAATGATAATACTTAATCATTAAAAATAGTGGAAGATAAAATTAGAGAAGTCAGAGCATTAGATAAAGTTCAAAATTGCAAACCCCCGCTGCCCGGAACAACCAAATGTAGAGAGAAGAATATATAACTCTACATCGGCCTTGTTGTCAACGTATCTATATACACAATACTCAAAACGGATAACAAGTGAAGCTGAGCTTGGAGATAGTGCGGCCGCTTGCAAGTTTGCTACTTCAACATCCCATGAAGACATCGATACCTCTCTAAAGTGCCCTCATATTATTCTTTAAAGAATTTCGAAGAAGGTGCCAACATCCACACCCTTCTAAAAGACAACCTCAATGTTAAAAAAACAACCTCCAAATGAGCTTCCGACATGAAAATCCCATTGCAAGGCCTTTTCTATCTCAAAAAAGTGAACCTCTAAAGACAGTGCCAATGACAACACCTCTCCACAGGGTCCCCCCAAAAAAGAGAACCTTAAAAAGAGATGGCGACATGGCCACTTCTTCAGAGGACCCCTCCAATGTTTAGAACAGGTACCTCCAGAAGAGGTTTTGACATTGGCACCTCTTTAGAAGGCCCTTCCAATGTTTATTGCGGGAACCTCCAAAAGAGGCGTTGCATCGACACGCTTTTAGAGGGCCCCTCTAATGTTTACTAAGGGAACCTCCAAAAGAGGCGGCTCCGATATCGGCGGCTCTTTATAGAGCCCCTCAAGGCACCACGACCTTGGTGTAGTGGTTTGAGTCATGGCACACCGGTGAGGTGGTTAAGAGTTCGAGTCCTATTGCCGGCGTAGTGCCTACCACCATAGTCCACCCAATTATGGTGGGGGGTCCCAAGGCCTCGTTGTATGGGGACCCACAAAGCCCTTTGCAGAGATGACATGTCGGTTGTCTCTAACGCAATTAGTGTAGGGAAGCACTTAGTGTAGAAAAGTGTTTACCCTCGAGAGGGGGGAGTAGTTCTATTACGCTAGCCTATGTACCGTGGCCATATGCTTAGTGAAGAGAATAAACAAACATTATATTCACGTCGGTCTCCTTCGGAGACTGGAGTTTTTTTTAGAGCTCCTCTAATGTAAATTAAGGAACCTCCAAAAGAGGCGCGGATATTGGGCGCCCCTTATGGGGTCCCTCTAATGTTTCTAAAGAGAATCTCCAATAGGGGCGCCGATATCGGCTGTCCTTTATTGGGTCCTTCTAATGTTTCTAACGAGAATCTCCAATAGGGGCGCCGACATCGGTTGTCCTTTATTGGGTCCCTCTAATGTTTCTAACCGGAATCTCCAATAGGGGCGCCGATATCGGCTGTCCTTTATTGGGTCCCTCTACTGTTTCTAACAGGAATCTCCAAAAGAAGCGCCGATATCGGCCATCCTTTATAGGGCCCGTCTAATGTTTACTAAAGGAATCTCTAAAAGAAGGGCCGGTATTGGCCGCACTTTACAGGGCCCCTCTAATGTTTCTAAAGGTAACCTCCTAAAGGGGCGCTGATATCGGTGGCCCTTTATAGGACCCCTCAATATTTCTAACGGAAATCTCTAAACGAGGGCCGACATTTTCTCCGCTTTAGGGGGCCCCTCTAATGTTTACTAAAAGAACTTCCAGAAGGGGCGCAAACATTGGCACCCCTTTAGAGGGCCCCTCTGATGTTTATTAAGGGAACCTCTAAAAGGGGTGCCAACATCGGCCGCCCTTTATAGGGCCTCTCTAATGTTTATTTAGGGACTCATGAAAAGGAGAGCCGACATCGGCACCCCCTGAAGTATGCAAGCACGCTCTTGGAAATTTCAAGAGAATTCTGAAATTGTATTACACTTTATCATCGGACGTTGCAAGGATGATTTAAATGCGGATGAAGTAATGAGATTTGAAACTTCATCCGTTGATAACTCATCTTTAGAGTGACGGATGGTGAAATGTAATACAGTTTTGGAATTCCCTTATGTTTTCCTAGGTCGTGGAATTAAGTTATAGGGAATGCCAATGTTGAAATCCGTTTTGGAGATCCCTTTTTATACATTCAAGGAGCCCTTTAGAGGGGTGCCGATGTCGGCATCTCTTTTGGGGTTCCCTTAATAAACATTGGAGGGGCCCTCTAAAAGGGTGCCGGTGTCGACGCCCTTTTGGACGTTCCCTTTTTAAACATTGAAAGGACCCTCTAAAAATATGTTGATGTTGGCAGCTCCTTTGGAAGTTCCATATTTAAACATTGGAGGATCTTTCTAGAGAGGTGCCAATGTAGGAACTTCTTTTAGAGGTATTGTTTTTAAAATAGGAAGGGTCACGGTGTGCTAAGGTTACTCACCTTTGCGCAAAAATGGAGAGTTCAATAAAAATTGGAAAAAAAAGTTTTTAACATTTCGGTTGGTTGGTGGTAGAAGTTAACTTGATATTACATGTAGGACTCATTTTTTTGTTTTATAACCCCTTCTACAAAGAATCTTTTAGGAATGCTAAACTAGAAAGGAGAGACATTGTGACACTAAAAATTCCTAATTTTGAGTTGACGGTTATTTCAACAACGAACTAATTAAAAAAAAAATAGGCCTACTTGTACAACCTTGTTAATTTGATCTTTCAAACAACAAAAGTGAAAAAAAATTATTTCAAATTTTTTATGGAATTTCTCATTTCTTAGTGATTTCAGTGAATAAAACCAAACATTGATTACAAATGGCAAATTGCCTTTGGACCCTAGGATACATTAGTAATGTCAATCATTCCTTCAAATTCAATATTTTTTCTCATTTGTATACCCTTAAAAGAAATAAGTAGTGTTTTTTTCAACTTTGTCACACTATGACATAAAAAATGGGGTACCTTTGTAGACCATCCCTAAAGGGGCCTCCTAAGTGGTGTTGATGTCGGCATCTCTTTTGTAGGTTCCCTTTTAAAACATTGGAGGCATCCTTTAGAGGGATGTTGATGTTGGCATCCCCTTTGAAAGTTCCTTTTCTATATTTATGAAGGGTCTCCAAGAAGAATGCCGATGTCAGAGATATCTTCTGGTAATTCTTTCTAAGAAGACGCCGAAATCGGAGACCTCTTACGGAACTTCCGTCCACCATTGGAAAAGTATCCGCCGTCAAGTAAGGTTGGGCAGCCACACGGAATGGATAAGAAAGATGACGGCTACGCATGGACTCAAATAATTACGACGCACATCCAATATGAATTTTACCTTTTTTTTTATAACGTTGGCTTATTTGGAGCACATGCGGTGTGCCTACTATCTATAGTTCTTGCGGCTATCTACGGCGTCCCCTTTGCATGCCACCTATAAATGAGATTGAATGGAAGGGTACCGCGACGTCTCTCTTCGTTCCTTATTGTCACTCTCCTCCTCATTCTACTATTGTCATTTCATTCTGTCAAATTCAACCGACATGTATTGGAAGTTGCCCCACAAGGATCTCTTACGTACATGGAAACAACCACTAAACACGTGCTTGCGTGCATCTCGATATCTATGGTCAAGTTGTAAAGAAAGGAAATTATAGAGACTCATCAACTAAGCTCCGTACCATAATTGACGAACAAGTAGAGATGACTCTATTTGCGACAAAGTTAGCTATTGTCCTTGAAGCAACCAAGGAGTACCTCAGTGAATTACTATTATATCCGGAACGTGTTCCCTAGAAGACACTTGAATTTGAAGAATTTGTCCCCGTCTTGGACATGTTTAAACATATGACTTCTTCTAATATTTGGAACAAGGTAACTACTTTTTGATATTTGCAATATTTTGGAATAATAGATAGCATCATCAATATGAGAGGTTCCAATAAGTGGGCCTTCATCCAAAAGAACCATTTTCTGGAAGAAGGAACAAAGTTTGATAAGGTTTTCTCTTTTAGGATAGATGAGGTGGGTTCTCAGAGTGGGGTTGATTGAATAAAGCCATGTAGAAATAAAAACAGTTAAAAGGTAAAGTAGGTGCAATTTGGAGGTGACTTGGACGCTTAGAAAATATCTGACCATGTCAAATTCGTCAAGTCCAGGACCACTATGGCCTACCATGTATACAATTTCACTTCCAGCCGCGTCATAACTATTGGTATTTGCGATATGTTGTCCAAAGGTGTAACAACCCAACATGTGTTCTCAAAGAATCTGAATGCAATTTTGAGTAGGCATAGTAAATTCCAAATCCAAATTTTAAAGGATTGATGGATAACAATGCATAAGCTAATTTGAATATTGTGCGTATCTTGTATGATAATCGGATCCCTTGTCAGTGCTATGAAGTTCATGACAAAACAGAGCCGAGAATGGCACTCTCTCTTGAGAGCTACCATTCGTATCTATTTGCACTATTCTTTGTTGCTATAGGCACTCCTTCATATCCTAGTACATTTATTAGTCAACTTTGTCCTATCTAGTGCCAACTTCACCATAAGTATTTCTTTGCAAGATCTATTTAAATATGAACTAGCCGAGATGTCGTCATGTATTTTGACGGAGTCAACCATTAACAATTAGTTGCAACAGTCAAAGAGAAGAAACAATAATTTGTATGTTGCGGCCATCAATGACAAGGTTTGAGCATTCATGCAAGTTGTTGCCTTCTACCAATTTCTAAAAGGTAAAAAGTCGGGTACTAGTTCTGGGAAGGAAGAATTTGTCTACATACTACCCATCGCACCACTCCACGCTTTGGAAATGCGAAGATCCTTTATGCCGCCCTCTCCAACATGCCTCGTGCTGGCGACTATTGCACACAGGAACCTCACCTGGAATGTGAAGAAGTTTTCAATGCCTCTCTAAAATAAATAATAGATCTCCCACCTCTTTCAAAAATTGACTGACATCGCCCTGACAAGACATGTGTCTCACATGCTTGTCTCTGGGCACGTCAAATTGATTCTACAATTGTTGACCTCACAACAAAAGATTTGTCATCTCATTCCAATTATGTGCTTGTAGAAGCCAAAGATCTTCCACCAAAGTCACCTACAACTACAACTAGGTTGCAAAACATCAAATCTGCTTGACGCGCTTATCAAAGCTGTTTGGAGAAGATACATCTATAAAGTTGGGTGATTACTCTCCTCCCTTCAATTCTACGAAACGTCCCACTAAGAGGTACGGGAAGAACATGTTTGAAAAAACCCTTCAGCTCCAACTACAAAATATCATAATAGTTGTGCCTCTGCCCTATCAATGAGTGGGGAGATCTGTAGAATTCTGATGGTTCCGCCTTCAACTTTGGATCGCATTGTGACCTTCAAGTCTAGAAGCATTTCCAATGTTTCTAAATATTTATTGACAATTGATTAGTTTCCTAGCTGCGACTGCCAATCCTTTAAGGAGATGTCAATTAAGTGGCTCTGCAAGCGCAGTACATAGACGTATTGAAAGCACCTCTAATACATGTTCAACGTAGTCTATGGATTAGGTGCAAAGGTAGATGCCTTCATGCACGATCTTAGTTTCAGCTCGAATGAAATTAAACAAGTTTTGCGGATTATGCTCCTTAAATACTTTAATGCAAACTAATCTTGAACTGTATTCTATCAATGTCTTGTTCCTTTCTACTATAATGAAAAGGCAGTAAGAATAAAATGGCCACCCACATAATTTGTACATGAACATGTTCTTGCCGACCACTTGTTCTATTTTCTCGGAGATTGAGGGGAAGGATGGCGAGTAGGAATAGAGATTCTCACTTGCTTTGAAATTATAAGAGAACGGTCAATATTAACTCTGCCAATTCAACTATCCATCTTCCAAATTCTGCCTTGTTTCTTTTATCTCTTCTACTCTCTTTATGCCGCCTCGATCTCCGTCCAATTGTGCCCAGCTCTCTTGATTGCTCTCTCTTACTCTCTCTTACTCTCCTTGTCCCAATTGCATCTTCCTCCAGTTGTCCCTTTCCCTAACTTTTCCTCCTACTAATTGTCCTTTTGATTTTTCCTCAATCTTTCTAACTCTCTCTAGACCCCCTAATTCAACATCCCCCTATCGCACTCTTTATCTCTCCCTTGATTTTGTTGTTCCTCTCCCTAACTCTCTTTCCAATTGACCCTCTCCCCAAACCCTTACTTTTTTGTCTCCAATTGTCCTTTTCCATAAGCCTCTCTAACTCTCCCTAGCTTTCTATGTCCCTCTTTTGACACTCCCTAACCTCTCTCCTCTCCTGTACTTTATAACTCTCCCATTGCAACTGCCTCTTTTTCTAGCCCTAAACCAACAGCCATTGTCCCTCTCTCAAACTCTCTCTAACTGACCTTCTCTAACGATCCATTTCCTTTATATTTACAATCTCAAAAGATTATATCAAGTCATCATTGAAAACACTAACCACCACTGTGATAGGCCTTTCTATTTGAAAAATGCAACTTTTCTCTAACTTAAGGTACATGTACTACCAAAATCAACCTTTCCTACGCAAGATTCATGCATCCTACTCTACGGTCATAGGTCCATCATTTTTACTAATATTAATATTTTCCAACTAAAAATATTTCAAAACTTTTACTTTATCGCACAATTTCCAAAAAATAACTTACTTTTTGGGCTCTACGCTCACAAACAAATGCTCACCGCTCACCGCTCACCACTCTGCGCACGCAAAATAGCAATTCCCGGCCCACCCCAATGGAACACCCAGCCAGACCAGCGACTCCGAAACAATCAGCTAGGCAAGAGACTCAGACCAGCAACCTTGTATTCGACCCCTGCCTTGTGCTAGAGACCCCTACCTTGGGCCAATGACCCCTGCCTCACATTAGAGACCACCCGTTACATGCTAGAGTCCCTGCTACGCACCAGCGACCCTGCTTCGTGCGAGTGACCTCCCTGATTTGTGCCAACGGCCGCCTGCACCTGGCCCAACGGTCTTCCAAAGTCGATGTGCAACCTCTGCATGCGTCCAGATACGTACCAGCGACCCTGGATTTGTGCCAACAACATACCACCTCGTGACAACGACCTCTTACTACGTGCTAAAGACATCATGCATCTGGCCCAGCGGCCCTCAAGTCAACTTGCGATCGTGAAATCGGGCCAGCGACCTTCTCGATCCCGTCCAGCGCCCCTCAAGTCGGTTTGCGATCCTACAAGCGTGCCAGCGACCTTCCCAATCGTGTGCCAGCAAACCTATCCACCTCCGAACGACCCCCACAACGAGGCCAAAGACCCACCTAGAGGTCTTGCGACTCACCAAGCCTCAACAAACCTCTCCAACCTCCAAGGACCACTCCAGGGACCAGGTAAGACCAAAACAGGTACATTTCTCACCTCTCTTCCTTTTTTTGTTACAAGTTAAAGTAGTAAGTTAAATAAGACAAGGAATAGAGCTAACACCATGTCTATCATAAAACGAAACCTTAGGTTCAAGGAAAACGTGGATATAGATGGTATAGGAACAAACTCAATACTAAATTGGAGAGAAAGGAATAAGAAAGAACATAGAGGGGGAAAGCGGCAACACCAAGAAGAGCAGAAACACGCAAGAAGAGGTAAGCCAACCCTCCCCCCTTAACTCAATAACCATGCCTCTCAAGTTTTGGCTAGGATATGAAGACATGGAATGCCTCGAAATCGAAGAAGGGTTGGAAGAACTCCTATATGATGAGAAGGTGGAAGACATGGTGACTAGAGGATTCCAAGAGCACGAGGCAAAGTAGTTCAAGATGTCAATGATGGCCTATCCAAGGATACCCCAACTCTATTATCCCATTGCACGGGCAGGAAGCGAGGAGCAACACTACAACATCACCGAGATTTCCCAACACACCAAAGTTAATGGTGCCACAGGTTTGGCTCATGGTTTCCATGTGGCTATCCACTTTGAACCCCCCCCTTCCATTTTATTGCATGCTGATGTTTACAAAATGATAACACATAGGCTTGAAAGCATGGACATTAAACTAGGAGAAGGAATTATGGACCCTATCTATATCCATTGTCATAGTGTTAAGAGAGATGGGCAAAAGGAAGTGTGGACCGGCATGTTTAAATTACACTTACTAAACCCCAAAACCGATGCTCTCATGGTGTTGAAAGGCATTAGGCCTTTTATTCTTACCATAAACAACCAAAACATCATTGGGAAAGTATGTAAAGCTTACCCCCAAATTGCTAACTCTTCTAACCTCTTCGTGCAAGTGCGTTGTGATACATTGATAGGTATCTCTGCACACCAACTCTTCAAAGACATCCTCATCAATAGCTTCAAGCGTGGCCAAGACTACAAGATCACGGGAGTGTCCAAGGTAGAAGGAGATCCCCAGGCCTTCATTGCCACCACTCCTATACAAGCCTCCAAGATCCAACTTCAACACATCACCACCCACCACAAAGCCATTAAGGCAAGGAAAACCTATAACGGTGGTCACATGACTCCCGAGACCAAGGCAAGGAAAGATGCAATATCCCTCATCCACTCTCCTTTGCCTCTTCTCATAAATGTGCAAGATGTTACTGATGCTATCCAAAAAATCATGGGAGTAAATAATGTTAAGTCCACATGGTTTCATAAGGAAATTGGAGTTAGGCATAATGGCAAAGCTAACATGGAATGTGCTAACCCAATAGTATACAAG
The DNA here is from genome assembly GCA_963971425.1 of Bryoerythrophyllum caledonicum. Lineage (NCBI taxonomy): Eukaryota > Viridiplantae > Streptophyta > Bryopsida > Pottiales > Pottiaceae > Bryoerythrophyllum > Bryoerythrophyllum caledonicum. The sequence goes on along the minus strand of OZ020515.1, from coordinate 210,756 downwards.
CAATTTGTTAGAAAACACTTCGACATTGGTGACAACTTCGTAGACTTCACCCCACATTGGAAGAGCTTGGAAGGCACACAACCCCTCACGGAGGAGCAAATCAACGCATTCGGTTTCAATGACATCAATGCCGCTATGGTCAACACTGTTGCAACCTTCAAGATACAAGACACCCCGACCGCCATCACCAAGGAGTTGAAGGAGGCTTTGGAGGAGAACAACAAAAAGGTGATAGAAGAAAGCAAGAAGTACACCGACATCCTCCACAACTCTTTGATGGAACATCTAGACAAGATAGAGGAAGCCATGAATGCCACAAGGCTTGAAAGGAAGAATACCACCTAGATTTGAAGATAGGCCGCCAAACATGTAATGACCAAAGACCTCAAGGTAATACATAGTTATCAATTAGTATTTACTACCCTTCACATACAGTACTCTACTCTAGAAAAATACATATACCTCGCTATTACAATATACATAGTAGACCTCACATACTTCAAAGCTATATACAAATACTATACAGTTCTTTATACAGATACAAAATACACACTACACTACGAGTATGCCTACATAATACCCAACTACTACACCGTATACCAAATAAGTATTAAATACTATGCCCTACATACAAAATACAAATACCATACAAACCAATATCCCAACTACTACACCTACTATACCAAATACAAATACCAAATAATACATATAAAAATTTATACAAATACATACACACAAATATACAAACATAAACACAATTCCAAAACACATACCCACACAAATACACAACAAACCACATACATAAATACACCAAGAATCACATACACATATACACAAACAAATAGGACAAAAAATGATAAAAAAACATACATAAGAATACATAATAAAACATATACACACAAATACTTGTACATAAATGCACGCACACATACACATATACACAAAACATCAAAAAAATAAACAAATACAAACAAAAAGTTGCACCATAATATAAACAAAAAACAACACAAAAATACAAACACAAACAAAAAACAACACAAAAATACAAACATAAACAAAAAGCAACACAAAAATACAAACACAAATAAAAACAAAAAAATACGTAAATATACAACTACACATAATACGCACAACAAAAACAAAACTATCATCATAATCACAAGAAAAGACACAATCCCACACATTAACCAAGAAATAAAAACAAAAACACCAAAAACCCGTTATACATCTAATATCCCTACACTCGCCATAATTACAAATACAAATACAACAACCCCCCGAACAAAGACGCGTACAAACTCCCAAAACAACACTACTCCAGGACCGCAAGAAAACACCAAAAAATAACACAAAAAACAAAAACTCTAAAATACACCACCAAACCCAAACACATAAAACTACTATTACCTCTAAGCGGAGACATAGAAACCAACCCAGGACCCATACCTAATATACTAAAAAGACACCCTACGTCACATAAGAAAAATGCCAAAATATACTTCATACCGAATACCATATAATTCCAACCGGAATACAAACACATTACAAAATCCTTTGCACCTTTCTTAAGAAACACACATACATTACACCACACACACAATACTACACACCCAAACATTGCCCAATACATACAACAAAAAAATACGCATCCACCACCCCACATTCTATATGCACTAATAGTCACTATTCATCCACACATAGATGAATGTAATCATCTCCTAAATCCACAAAATTTGAATAAAATTACATGAACCAATACACTTCTACAAACATTACTAAACTTACAAAACCCACCAGAACGACACATTCACAATACGCACCCTTATATAAAGTTTCTTGAAGACAACCAAAATATTATAAACCATGAAAACTCAATACATAAGAACCTATATGACTTTTTACATAGTCAAATCATACCTCCCTCAAATGAAATAATAAAACTAATATTCCCTTACCTCCCTAACAATCTCATCAACGAATTACTAAAATGCTTAGACCCTATACCAGAATACACTCGTCCACCACCACGACTTCCCTACATTCCTCCACAAATCAAAACATCAGAATAAATCAAGAAGATACATACATAATCACATGGAATGCCTCCTCTCTAAACACTGCCCTACCTAGATTACAAACTTTGGTCACGCACACAGCCACGCCACCAGCCCTCATAGTTATACAAGAAACAAAATTATCCGCCACAAAATCTACAAAATATATTTCAAGACTATAAACTCATCTATAATAATACACATGCACTTACAAGATGCATCCAACAACGGAGACCATACACACCGGGCCGCGGTGGCCTCCTTACATTAATATACAAAAATATGCCTTCCCGGGCAACATCAACAAAATCCCCACCCCAATGCATATATTACCTTATATTCAAATAATCAAAATCACTAACCACCCACTACAACCATGGTTAATCTTTCACATGTATATGCCATCTCATCCCGAAGATACTACATTTCTTATAGACATACAAAACACTATTACATCTCAAATTAATAATAACCCCAATCATACATACCTATTACGTGGAGACTTCAACAGAGACATAGCACTAATAGGTCGCCAAAATGGAAACCATAACACCCCCCCCCAAAACCTTGATTACCAATGGCGCCGCTTCACAGAAAACCTAAACTTCATTTACATCAATACCGATACACAATTCTCTAGACAAGGTGGCTATAATTACAGTGATTGGAGCCTAATAGATGGATTCTATATAAATACAAACAACAATACACAATACACCTCTACAACAAACAAAGATGATACTCTCAACTCGGACCACTCACCCATACGATTGCACATTCCAGACAACACATTAATTAATAGAACTCCCACAATACCAAACAATGACACAATACGCATACGCAACCCTATACCAAAAGACAATATAGAAAAATTCAACACAAAATTCTTTGAAGAAAACTCCATACAAATAGATTCTCTCACAAACACTCTTGAAAACAACAGTCAACTATCACAAATACAATGGCAAGAAGCATGCCACACCCTAGACAAACTCATCAATAAAATCTCTGACACACTAGAACAAACTTGTAGAGCCTACCCAATACCAAAAATGACAAATAGAACTTCTCAACAAGGCGGATATCTACCCCGCAAACTTTCTAAAACTTGGAAACAACACCTAACTACATACCATGTTATACGGAAAACCATTAGAATTGTAAAAAACAACTCTCAATGGCATAACCACCCCATATGTAATGAAAACTAACTCTACAACACACCCAAATTCCTACCCTGCCGCCTCCGGATTTACCTTATGATACATGGATAAAAGATATCGCATTAATTGCAAAAAACACCAATATACAAGCCCGAAAAATAACCTCAAAATATGCCAAAGATAACATTAAGAAAGCCATCTCAAAATACAGACAATTATACGAAATCAGCCCCAAAAAAATTAATAGAAAAGTCTTCAAAAACCTGGAATCCTCGCCGATGGATTCTATCACAAATCAATATAATAATATCCTAACTATCCCCGAAGACATTGCGAATGAAATATTTAATCAACAAACAAAAAGCAACAGACCAACAGTACCAACATGTAACTACCAACCACAACACCCAATTGAATGTACATGTGCAGTATGCCAATACCCATGGCATGACCTAGATGGATTTACCGTCGACAAACGAGGCGAACGAGAAATCCCACTACATAAATTCTTTGATAGAGCCACATACGACACATGCCTTCAAAATCTTGGTAACAACAAAGCCCCAGTCCAGATTGCATACCAAATTCAATACTATAAAACATGCCTCCAAGATTCCACACGCTACTATTCTTATTCTTCTACCACTGCTATGAACAAAAACAAATACCGACCTCATCGAAATCAAGTGCAACAATTTTAATATACAAAAAGGCGACCCGTCCATACTTTCCAACCATAGGCCAATTGCACTAGCTAACACAACATATAAACTCTTTACTAGTACACTTACTTCAATATTATCCTCGTACGGTGAAAAATTCAAAATCCTACACCATAGTCAAGAAGGATAAAGGGCGGAAAGAAGTACCGCTAGACAAATACAAACTATAATAGCCGCACTAGAAGACGCAAGATTTTCAAACCAAGATATATACATATTATACGTTGATTTTAAAAACGCCTTTGGCTCAATAGACCATGCCCGACTACTAGCAATAACGACGGACCTCGGTTACCCAAAAGATGCAACTACACTTGTTGGAAACATCTACTCTCAATCATCCACTTGCTATATCGGTGAACACTTCGGGAAAACAAAACCTATACCCATCCAAAGAGGAACCATACAAGGGGATACCCTTAGCCCATACCTATTTATTATATTCTTAGAACCACTACTCAGATGGCTAGAACGTGGCAACAATGGATACACTTTTGGCACATCACAAGTCACAATAAACTTTGCCGCATACGTAGATGACCTCGCCGCCACAACTAACAAAATGAAATCTATCCAAATACAATTCAATAAAATTGATAGATATTGCAAATGGACCGGAATGGATGTAGGTGTCCCAAAATGTGCTGCTACCAAATGCCCTAACAAATCCAAAATGAACCCTACCACTTTCAAAGCCCTAATGCAAGCTTTCAACATCAATTACCGCAATCAACCGATCCCCATACTACACCAAAATGAACCATACATATACTTAGGTACAAACCTTGTACCCTCACTAAAATGGAAAATCCAAATCCACACTACAACAACGAAACTCATCAAACAATGTAATGAACTAACAACATGTCCGGCCACCATGAAACAAAAAATAAAAATGATTGATACCGTTCTACGCCCAGGTGTGGCATATAGTTTCTACGGTGTACCATATTCTATGCCTGCTATCAAAAAACTTGATAAAAAAATAATAGCCATAAAAAAAACCATGTGTAGATTACCAAAATGTATGTCAAACGCAATAACCCAACTTCCACATAACCTCTTTGGGCTTGAAGCTTTCTCCCTCAAAAACGCATATCTCCGATGTATAGGTGAACAACTACAAAATGCCTTAAATGACAAAGGTAGACTTAGAAAAATATATAATGGACTAACTCATTATGTCCTTGCCTAATACGGTGGCCCCGAAAACATACCCAAAATTAAAACATGTTACTGCATAAGATCACCGATAACACGAACATTCTTCTTATTAAAACACATAGCTAAAATCCACCTTAAAAGTACGCTTCCAAACTTCGTCATTAATCCTACACCACTAGAAATACTATGGCGCCAAGAAACACTAAATCACAACACAATCAATGCCCATCTCTTCCAAAAACTTCTACAAAAATTCCTCTCAAAAATACCTTTGAACTAAACCAAATTACTTTACCTAACGGCACACACATCATGAACAATGAGGATTTCAAAGCCCACCACTTCACCCCATCCAAACTATTAAAAAGTGCTCTAAACATTGCTAAAAAACTTTTTTGCCACCCAACATGCCCCACCACATGGCATACCCCTTGTAACATACACCCATACTCTATATACTTCAAGACCCATACACCACCTCCAACAATTGCATCACTCCAAGGAATACCCCCCTAACCCCCCACATCCATACCACCCCCGTTCCCCAACATACATTTTCAAAAGCCCTACGACATATCCCATTAATAACATCATATACCATAAACATATCCAATACACAGACACAAATAATATACAAAATACATACACAAAATATCTATGCCAATGGCAACACAATGATAATACATACAATAAATGGCTTCCCTAAAGAGCCTTTTTCCCACGACACGACACAAATACCTCCACACACAACATCAAAAAATTAAAACAATACTACCAAAAAACTCAAAACAAAATTTACTCGGACATTATTCTAGCCCACCACCCCCAAGAACAATTCCCAGACTCAAGATCCATAACACCACCCATAATTATTCCACTCTTAAAAATCCATACATCAAAATGTAACCCCGAAAATGATATCCTTACATTCTCAAACACAATTAAAATGGACAACAATCAAGCACATCTATATGAAGAAAATGGCCGACATTTGCACACTATCCCTGTTACTCGACTCCAATGGCTATGGAATCAATACAATACAAAACTAGAAACTCCTACAAACATTGAACCAACGACCCAACCCTTTGAAACCAAACTAATTTGGCTCTACCAAAGGTATAAATACCAAATACCAAAAAATGACCCTCTAAAAAATGCGCAATACACGATACCCACACCTATTTTAGACTAATCTCATCCTTTACCATCAAACAATCATACCTTTCTTCCCCGGTCACATGTTCTACCAAACTAAAAAAATTCTACTCAACTTATGAAAGAGACAAAATATTCGGATCCCTAGGAAAGGCCTTTGACTACAAATGGACCGGTAGAGGGATAGCTCACCCCCACAACAACAAAGAAATGGAACAAGCAATACACTAGGCTCGACTTGCCACCAAACATGATCCAAATAACACAAGCACAATCATCATCACACCAAACAACAATTGGTACCAAAACAACAGCCAACACTCAAACTCATTTCCAGACTCCTATATCATTGCAATATTTGAGGCAGATTTAATACCATACGAAGAACCTATGATTCCATCCAAGCTAAAAAAACCCCGAATTGAGCCAACTACATTACAAATACAATGTGTCTATCATCAAAATCAAACCCTTGGCACCTTAGAGCAACTTGTCGAACTTACCTCCATATTAGACAATTTAAACATACACAGATTATGCACAAAAACCGGCCCCACCGACACCTATACAAACCCCCGTAAACCAAAGTAAAAACTGGTCAAAACTAAACTATGTCAACAATACACTAAACTACTTTGTCACACCGCCCCCTCTCCCAAACTATCCAAACCATACCACACCAAAATTTAGCCCCGTACATAGATATTACACCGACGGCTCCTTTAAACCACCAGAACAAATTAGCCCAGGATCTTGGTGCAGAGAAAAAGCAGGCTATGGCATTTATAATTCTACCAAAGAAATTAAGCTAGCCAAAAGACTCCATGGACTACAAAATATATTAAGAGTAGAACTCATGGCCATTCACAAAACACTTCAAATCATCACAACAAAATACAATAATGCACCCGCACATATATTCACCGATTGTATAAATGCACTCTACCTACTAAACACTCAAATAACACACCCTACTCTTCACAATAGCCACCCTGACCAAACAATATTAACGTCAATAGTCCAAATGTTACAAAACCGAATACAAATCACATCCCTCCACAAAGTGAGAGCCCATGCCAACATTGTTGGCAAGGAACAAGCAGATAAACTAGCAAAAGAAGGCCGAGAAAAAACACACAAAAAAGCCAAAGACCGACACGAACATGCCCACGCCACCCCATACTACTTTCAAAAAGAAGACTCGCCTTCCAAAGAAGATACCCCCGACAAAGGCCCGATTAGATTTTTGGGCAAATATCTCAAAAAAACAAGACCTCTACAACAACCTTGACACAATCTCAAAAAATATTCCTAACATAGAAAAATGAACTAACAATAACAACATAGACAATGAATTTCTCTACAAATTTTTGGAAAAACCCCATCATTTCAGACTCACAAATAACATGCCTCATCAAATTCTGTACTGGTCGATACATGGGAAACGCTTGCAAACAACTCTTCTTTGAAATAGAAAGATTTCCATCCATAATATGCTCCATATGCCCTTCAACGGACCCCGACGCATGGCTTCATGTCCTACTCAAACGCCAAAACCACCACATACACTCCCTAATTGTTAAAAGACATAATAAAGCGGTATGGGAAGTCCGAAAACTAACCACCTCCTACAACAAATCAAGATGTTTTATATTAATGAACGCTGGCACCTTCGATAATAAACCACAAGAAAATACGGTCCCTCCTTGGCTACTCCCATGCTCATGTGAGACTCAAAGGTGTCATTGCAATGCTAAGCTCAAACCGGACATCCTCTGTGTTAGAGGTTTACCATATAATGTTCCACCACCCGATCACATCAACCAAGACTACACCATTCAATTCATTGAATTCACATATTGCAACGATAGATTTTCCCCGGAAACAATTCAAAACAAAATAGATAAATACCAACCCCTCATTGACGACATCATTGCCCTTGGATGGAATGTGGACCCCCTTATTGTAATCACATTTGGCGCTCGTGCCACCACCTTTATTCCATCTATGAAAATTCTTGAGGATACCTTCAAGTTACCTACTGAAACACTTAAAACCACTTTTAAAAACATTAACACCATCGCTATTCAATATGCCATGTCTATTTTACTGCATAAACGCAAAATAGAAAACAACCAAGCCCTCCCTGATACACAAGACCCCCCTTAAATACTTCCCCGCCTTAATTGTTCTTGTTTGGCCGATTGTGTGGTTTTTTGCTTCTTGTTTGGTTAGTTGGTTAGTTCGGGGTTGGCTGTTTGTTTGGTTGGTTTTTGGCTACGCGTTATATAGTGCCTACCCTCGAAAGGGGGAAGTAGTTCCAACTCACAAATTCCTTGTCCGGTGGGCATGGTCTTGGTAGTGGGACGAACAAACACTTCATTCATGCCGGTCCCCTAACGGGAACCGGCGTTCTTCTTCTTCTTTAGTATGTGGCATGGTATTCACTGCATTTGAGTGTATTTGGTGTATTTTGTGTTGTATTCCTAGCTTTTCCAAGAGTTCTCTAAACCCAAATCATGATCTGATTGTTGGAGAGTGTTTGTGTAATGAGTGCGCAAATCTGAACCTCATATCTCAAAGCCTAGTTCCTCATGGATTTCATGCAATTTGAGTTTTAGCACCTCCGGAGTCCCATTTCGGGCTTCTTGGGCGCTAAAGGGTTAAGGGAACTTACAAAGTTGAACTCATGAAGGCTTTAAGGCGATATTGTTTCTGCAGTATATGGATTCGATGGAGGAATTCTTATAATTGTACTGTATACCATTTGTATTGCACCTCGATGAATGTAGCTTTGAAATGGGTACTGTATTGATACCGTAATACTAGATATGTACCGTATCGATTCCGTATTGACATAGTATAGATTTCGTATTGAGGCAATGACTCTGGAGTTTGGTGATTCATAGAAGAGATTGCTTTATGTTGAAGCTGGAGGTATGGCGGGTTGTGGACAAACTCGGCGCGGACAGGATATCCCCACGCTTGGACTTACCCGAGGCAACGACAAGACCGTGTGAGCGGTTGGAGAGCGCTCGCCGTGAGCGGTGAGCGGTGAGCGAAGATTAGATACCTAAAATTAGGATTTTTCAAAAATTGCACAATTTTGTTTCTAAATTTGGATACTGAGATAAGTTTTAGGATTTCTGGATGTCTAAATTTGGAATATTCTATGGACCTATTACCGTGGAGTATTTTTAAGCCGCCCCCTCAGGATGGTTAAAAGTGATTTCAACTCATCGTAATTTTAAAGATACACAATAAAATCTTGGAAATTGGGGTCCTATTACCGTGGAACCAGTGCCAAATTTTTGTTTTTGACGACTGTAAATATTAGCCTTTTTCCGATTTCGATCCTAAATTACTCTCTTGGGTTAAAAAAACTAGGGATTGCTCTGAAATTTGGAACAAATAAAGGAACATAGCGATTTGCATCATCACATTCGTGGAGTGGAATGAACACTGACTATGTAGCTTCGTAATCCAAAAAACATACAAATAGTAATAGAAATTAGAATTAGAGAAGAACAAAACAATATTGCCTAGGCTTATAATACGTAGGTCTGTAGAAACTTAATGAGTAATTTATTATCTACCTTAAGTTTCAAACATGCTTGTAGGAAAGAATCGCTCGTACTACGGGCATGAGTTAATTGAAGCTAAGTGTTGTAGCATGGACAAATAAGTCCTCCATCTCGTCAAGCTTGCACACGACTGCATAAACAAAGTACAGATGCTTGCAATTAACCCAAGACCGACCATATTGGTTGGCCTTTGCCTGCATTGTAACAAAGTCCAAGCATGTGCAAGCCAGAAATGAACTAAGCGTAAGAATGTAGTACTCCAAGGCATGGATAGTTGAGGAGTCAACTTCCAAATCGACAATGCAGCCAAATCCTGGGAAGGGTACCATTGTGCGCTTCTAAATTTTTGCCTTGAGAGTGAAGGCAGACCCCCATCGCTGAAGTTGTGCAGTGACTGGACTGCCAGAACGGCGCTTCTCCATTTTAGTAAAGCGAGACGTAGGATGTTTGTCACCGTCCTCTAGGATTGGGTACGCAACAAGGTTAATACCATCAATTATGGTCGCGTGAAAGTGTCGGCGGGGAGATGCTTCTCATTTCTGTGGAAGTTGGAAATCGGCGCGCTCAAGGGCAATGATCTCTGATCGCTTCAGGTTGGTGCCCCTTTTAACAGGCCAGATTTGGAGAATACTATCCGGGCGAGTAAGAACCCACTATTTGGAAGAGCCCAACACACAACGATGAATGTTGTTGAGGCAGAAATAAAACTCTTGTCTCTGGTTTCTACCAGTATGGTAGTTCGTCCAAATCCCTATATATGTCGGACATGCAGTGGCCTTTTTCTTCTGTATGATCTTCATTGTGCACTGCTTCTTTGAGATGGCAAGGAGAGCCCAACACGCTACACTGATGTTTAGGTACTCGTGTGATATGCCATTCGGAAACATCACAATCAGATTTGTCTACCCCCGTAACATGTGTAGGTGGACTACCACGGACATGAAGGTTGTTCATAAGTTCTGGACGAAGAGAATCATTGCTGCCAATACTAAGGTCAACATCTATATCCCGGTCTCCTTCCTCATCAACCTCTTCAAGGACTTCTCAAGTCTTTTGGGCCTTGGCCGACCTAGTATCCACTCGGGGACGGGAGAAATTCATCTTCTCCGGGCAGTGCCAGTCAAACTTTGATCCTGGGGGTAGATTAAGCTTGCGCTTGGTTGATCCAAAAACTTCTTCACCAACGAAATGCGGAGGGCGTGTAAGGATGTCTGTTGAGTTTTGGAATTTCTCCATTGCTGCCTTAATTTTTTATGTAGTCGTATTTTTTTGGGGTCTCTAGACTCTTGGGCTCTCCTCAATCTCAGTTCGTTCTTACTTGGACCAGTTCCTCCACGTTCACCCTTCAAGAATAAAATATAAAGAGTAACCTGCATGAATGCCGTGACATAATCAACCAAAGTTGCCTCAAAGAGGTCGTTGCCCTTGTTCCCGGACGCTTGGAGCCACTTGTTATGCATTGTCTCTGCAAGGTTGCACCATGGCATGCTTGCCCGCTCGTCGTCTGTAAGGTCCTAGAAACATGAATCAATTACACGAACATCCAATCAAGAAAAGTTTTACCCCGGAAATGTACTTAAAGTGAATTAGGAAACAAGGTAATGTAAGGGGCTCACCAAGGTCATAGCTAGACCCCACTGAAGGTCATATCCTCTTAACGGTCATTCAAATTGGCGGTGTATGACAATACCCAATCTACAACAACAATTTTACAGCGTCCCATATCCCATTATGATTATGTGAGGCATGTTTTGACAATTGTGCTTATATGGGCTTTGAGTTACTGTCTTCCATAAATTTACAAACTTTTAGTGGATATGCTTTGATTAGAAAGAGAACAACACTTAATGGATACCATCAACCAGTATTAGTTTTAGTGGACGGAATACCTTTGCAGTCATTGAATTAGATCATTCTATTGTCATGTGGAATTCTCGTTGAGTAAATTAGATATATTGTAAATGCTGGTAGAAGTTGTCCCCTCCACAGCTGCTCATATAGTTGAGGGAAAGAAGAAGAGAGGAAACGTGGACTCTTCTTCTCAAGTAGCAAGCAGTTGAGGAAGGCAAGGATGGGAAGACGTAAGGCTCAGATTGTAGAGGATGATTTAGGAGATACTCTGCGTGTCCTATCCTTTGAAATTGGTGCAAGTTTAAGTTTGCCAAGTATCGGAGAGGTTGGTCGATTGCCAACAATTTAAATGGACGACAACATGCAAGACGAGGAGGATGATGAGGGCAATCATCACTATGGACATTTGGTATGTGATCTCAATAATACTTCAATATTTCTTATTTAATAGACGTCATTTCAACATATTGTTGGTCAAAAACGACATCATATCTTATTAAAATACAACATTTTTCATATAGAATATTGTGGCTGACATTTGCACCTTCTGACATTAAAGGGTTATAGAATGGTAAGGCCCATATATTCATTTGATAGTTCATTGAACTACTTAAAAGAATTTGATGACTAAATGGTATTCTAATGCGTTACACAAGTAAAACCAAAGCAATTGACATGATATAATGATCACATGCTTGTAACTTCTATTTGACTATCACCACTGTGTACAACTAAACTGTAACGAGGATCTAAATGTGCAACTGAAATGTGCCAGTTGATAGTAACGAGGATCTAAATGAGTTAATCACGTCAGCTATATGGATAAGATGAAGACTGTACGGTACATCTACCTTGATGTGATTTTGACCTGAATCAAGATGTGCAACTTCATTTGATACTTTTGGAAATTTGCAAATATGAAGATTTGAAATCCTAAATCTCTCTTATTTTTATTGGATCTGTAGCTCAATTTAGTCTCTTTCACATCTGAGAATTGCAATGCACGAGGAGCAACCATCGATTGCGTGTTGTGAGGAAAAGATTTACGACGGAGATTGTGACGACATGAACTTGAGCGCGTTGAATGACAGGAGGATGGGAGCAAACATGATCTTGAGGACGACACTCAAGCTCCCAACTCGGCAGTTGCAGGTGAGTATCCTCCATTCTGACTTTGTCACAAGTGAGCTTAACCCCCGAGAACCCCAGCGTCGGATGCAACCTTCGTCTATCCCTGTCGGACCTCTAGTTTCTGCGATAGACGCCAAGAATCACAAGCCGGAGTATACATTTAGGGTTTGAGGAAAAAAAACTCGTAGTAGTCTAGACAGAGCTGTGCCGGCAAGGGTTACGAGCGCGAGTGAATGGTGTGCGGAAGCTGGCCGTGTAGGGGGCTGCTGGTGCCGGCGAGGATCTTGACCATGTAATTCTTGGTTTGTTGAAACTGGCCGTGGAGGGGCCGCCGGTGCCGGCGAAGATCTCAACCTTCACAGAATGATGTGCCAAAATGCGCAGAGGAGGGGGTCGCCGATGCCGGCGAGGATCTCAACCTACACAGAATGAGGTGCGAAATTCGCAGTGGAAGGGATGGCCGGTGCCGGCGAGGGTCTCAACTTATAGAGAATGATGTGTAGGTTTCGTAGTGAAGGGGGTCGCCGGTGCCGGCGAGGGTCTCAAACTACACAGAATGAGGTGCGAAATTCGCAGTGGAAGGGGTCGCCGGTGCGGGCGGGGGTCTAGAGCACACTCTTAAGAATTTGATGCCATTTCTAAAATGGTTTGGCACATTAAAAATGGAGCTCGGATGAGAGAGTTGTCTGTGAATGAAGATCTGTGACAGCACTCCCAAAGGGTCGCCGGTGCCGGCGGGGGTCTAGAGCACGCTCTTGAAAGTTTGATGCCATTTCTAAAATGGTATGGCACATTAAAAATGGAGCTCAGATGAGAGAGTTGTCTGTGAATAAAGTTCTGTGACAGCACTCCGAAAGGGTCGCCGGTGCTAGCGAGGGTTTAGAACACGCTCTTGAGAGTTTGATGCCATTTCTAAAATGGTATGGCACATTAAAAATGGAGCTCGGATGAGAGAGTTGTGTGTGAATGAAGTTTTGTGTGAGCACTCCCAAAGGGTCGCCGGTGCCGGCGGGGGTCTCAAACACGCTCTTGAGAATTTGATGCCATTTCTAAAATGGTGTAGCACATTAGGAATGGAGTTAAGACGAGAAAGTTATGCATAAATGAAGTTTTTTCTTGACATACTTCATCCGCGCATAAAACACTGCTCCAAGCTCAATGTTTAACGTTCCACACCATTTTAGAAAACGCTTCATAAGATCTATAGTGTGGTTGAGTTTAAATAGACTAATCATTCACTAACAAGGGGTTGTCATTCATCACTCCCCTTTTAAATGTGCCTTGGAGTTTCTTGTAGGCACTCCCAAAGGGCAGCCGATGCCGACGGGGGTCTAGAACACGCTCTTGAGAGTTTGATGCCATTTCTAAAATGGTATGATAGATTAAAAATGGAGCTTGAATGAGAAAATTATGCGTAAATATAGTTTCTTGTTGACATACTTTATCCGCGCATAATATAGTGCTCCAAGCTGAATTTTTAACGTGCCACACTGTTTGAATGTACGTCACAAATCCTATAGCGGGATTTAATAAGAATTGACTTATCAATCACTACGATGGGGGTGTTGTTAATGGCACCTCTTTTTAAATGCCTTGGAGTTTCTTATGAGAATAACGAGGTGTCTGATATGACTTAGGAGAAACTATGGATGTTTTCTACCTCGGTGATGGAGTCTCATATCAAGACCAAATGGCTTGAAAGATGGAACCCACCCCCTTCTCTTCGTATTCAATTGAAATTTCCTTCTCTATTCATGTTGATCTGGAACTAGCCAAGGTTGGTATTAATCTAAAAGAAGACGACCTTTTGTTCAACTATACATCCTCTAAGTTTCAAGCCATGAACGGTACAGTACCATGGAGAGGAGCTCGTAAAAAGGATGAAGAATTTTTGCAGATGTTTGTTGAAGCCTTCACAAATCCAGGCTCAGTTATTTTGGATGCCACTGCTGCTACAGGTGCAACTCTCACTTGTTATAATTGACATTTTTCTAAACTCATTCGGAGTTCAATTTTTCTGAATCTTACTATGTTTTTTACCGGGTTCACGAGCTACCTTTCGAGTAGGAAGCAGGCTACATCGACATGTTATTGGCTTTAAATCTTATCCATTTATTTTTTAAGCTGTTCTTAGTCCTCTTCGACAAGTGTCACCAAGTTCATCAACTCCACCTAAACCGATTGATGTCTTTGATGAAGATGAGGTTCCGGTTCGCCCTGTGGCAAAAAAGAACCGTTTAAGTAAGTATGTTCATTATTTCAGTGTTTTTTCCGTCTTGATATTTCAATATTTTTACAAAGTATAATTACTTAACTATTTAGTTGTTTGACAGATTGATGGACTCCGCCTATTCTCCACCAAAGTCATTTACGCTTCCATCATATGTAGAGACTATTGCTCGTGCCTATGCTTCATTCCATTCTCCGCCATTAGTTCAGAGACATCGTGGTTTCAACCGTGACGTTTATCAATTTCTGGATGTTGAGGCACTAGAGGGTAGTGAAAGTTATTCTACATAGATTTTCTATTATTGTTGTGGTCATTTATGTGGCCTTAGTTCGCTAGTACTGTTCTACTATCTTATTCATATATTCATACTTTGTTCTAACTTCTTTGGCATCATACACGGTATTGTGATTCCCTAGCCACTATTGCTCTATGGCAAATGATACAATTCACACGCTTAATTTTCATAAAATCTTGTTTAGGGGCAATTTTTAAAAATTTTGTTTTGTATGTAATACCACATACAGGAGATGGAGTTGTAAGAAGAAATTAAATGCAAAGAACTAAAAAACAACATCAATTGACACAATTAGAACATAATTATTTACATCCTTGTCCACCTATAGTATAGGATGGTGATGCCTAACAACAGAAGCATGGGATAGTGGAGAAGACCCCAATCAATATCAGTTTGAAAGACTTTTATTATCAACTACACATAAATGCCGGTCATAGCGGCCCTGTTGTAGTTCCCATCTTCAAAACATATAAATATGCACATGTTCCATATCATTTGTGAAGGCATTGCTAATGATGAACTTCCTCACCATCTCACAATTTTGATTTTTCCGCGGTAATGGGCATCTCTTATCACTTTCATTATTATATTTGACTACCTTCGGCTTTTCAATTGCATTTGTACGACATTAGTTCCACGGCAATAGGATATTTACTTCAACTAACAATATCTATTTTTTCTGTATAATGTAAATATCCTACCACGGTTATAGGGTCACAAGACAAAAATTTGTTATTGTACTTGAGAAAGACCCACGACTTTCCGCATTCGAAGTTAACAAAACTAAAAAAAAAACTAAAAAAATAGAAGGAACTTTTCTGCTCACCGCTCAC
This sequence comes from Bryoerythrophyllum caledonicum, assembly GCA_963971425.1. Lineage (NCBI taxonomy): Eukaryota > Viridiplantae > Streptophyta > Bryopsida > Pottiales > Pottiaceae > Bryoerythrophyllum > Bryoerythrophyllum caledonicum. Next base: position 194,571 of record OZ020515.1, on the reverse strand, counting down.
GGCTCACGCCGACTGCTCACCGACCGCTCACATGGTCAAGTTCTTGTTACCCGAGGTGGGCCCTATCTTAATTGCATAGGTCACATTTCTCGCCTTCTTATTTTGGGGGGTCCAGAGGCTTTTTTTGCAGTTTTTTTTGACAAATTTGGGGCCCACGGCTATTGTTTACCACTGCAGTCCATCCTTTTCTATAAATAGGGCCCCATCCATAAATAAAATAGGGGCCGGCCTCGGCACTATCTCCCAGTCGGTGGGGGGATAGTGCCGCGGCTGCCTGACACGGGCTCCACCCATGGTGACCAACCTGCCGCGTTTTCATCTGCGGCTGCGTTTTCATCCGCCGGCTCACCTCACCTCCAGCTCTAGGACTACCCGTACGGGTAGCTTTGAAGTCGTATGGGCGCCTTCACCTCCACACCATAACCTCTAGGGCTACCTATACGGAGTAGGTCATTCTTGTATAGGTGTACCACTTCACAAATTATTGATTTCACAAAACATATGCCAACTATTCGGTTCACAAATAATATATACATGATGTAACCACAATGAATTCTAAATTATTTGGACAATCTCACACCATAAAACTTGTTGGTTCTAGCGCAATGAGTAAGGAAGGAAACGAAGACAAAAAAATTATATTAAAAAATTATATATATTTATATATATATAAAACTAGGGGGTCTTAAATAACCCCTACAAGATTAAGTGTCTTGGAGGACAATTTTTTCTCACTTAGATTGAACTATCTTTTAGTAAGTATCGTCGAAATTCACAAAATCTTTACCACACGATTTCATTTCAGTTGAGAGAAAGATTATATGGTTCTATTCTCAAAAGGTTAATCTCGGAAGTTTTTAATCTATGGAGTAGATATCCCTCTAAAATGCATTGGTCCTTTGGGGATTAAGGCTTATTTAGTAACGTTTGTCATAATTTTTCAAAACCTTTCAGTGCATGGATAGATGTTTCCATTTTTTGTGATCTTCACATGTTGTAGACAAAGAATCCAACCGGTTTTGTGTAGAAGGTGTACAATCATCTTTTAGTGGAAAAAGTAAAATGGAACATTTAAAAAAAAGGTTAGGTGGAGAAAGAGAAGTTCTTTTCGTACCATGTCCAACAATGTCTGGAAGGTTGGACATATATCATTTAGTAATTGCAAACACATTTTACAATAAGTAGGTCTAAACTAGGATGTAAATCGTTTACAAAAACATAGTCCATTTCCATGTTTGGGAAAATTGTGACATTTTCATTGAATGCATGATATATTTTCCACGATGTCTACATATAATAATATAGAGAACATTATGTGTATCAAAAAAAATTATCAAGCAAAACATACAAGAGAAAAATGAATATCATACACCACTTTATTACAAAATCAATTGTTGATCACAATTGCGGCAAGAAACTAATTTCTCCCCCCTTTCTACCATGGTTTTTGTGAGACACAAATCACAAACCTTTTTTTGGAATATTAGAAAAAATAGCTCTCTTGTTCTTCGAAGAAGATACTAATACATGAGTACGGCCTTTTGATGGTGGCTTTAGACTAGTAGATTCAGCAACTTCTACTCCATCTATCTTTTTTTTCCGCCTTCCATGTCCCATTCTGGTGCGCTTAACATTTGCCTGAATAGACTCAGTAGAACCTTTGGAAGGGAACTTAATGATAGTCGGCCTTTCAAATGTAAAGGGCTCCGTAAGAGATACCATGCATTTTTTCAATACATCCATTTTGAATTTCATCTCTCCACTTTCAACTTCTCTCATAGTATTTTTAATGTTCAAAAGGAGGGATTCCATTTGACATATGACTTGTACAAACTCTTCAATATGATCCTCTAATGCAATATGATCATTCATGTTCGTTTCATGAAGACTTCCGTCAACACTTGGAAACCTTTCCAATTGTCCTCCCACATGTGACGTTGGAAGGTACTCTTCGTGAAGATAAGAAAAATGTTTCCTATTTATCAATTGTACTCCAAGTGTATGTTTTCATGTTGAAATACGTGAATGACAATCGCAAAAGTGTGTGCTTAGGGACACATTGTACCTTGTATTTGGAGAGGTCTCACTTGTTACTCGAAACAATAAGTGGTCTTCATTCACTATCTCCAAAACTGCATCATGGTTTTCTTCATAAGCCTTGAATATACGTTCCCCACCTTTCAAACGACGTTGATGTTGTTTGTCATTCGCTCTTCTCAAAAATCTCTCCAAATTACCTATAATCAAAATTTTATTTACTTATCATTCATGCCATTGGTTAGAATTAAAGCAATGAACACCAAGAATAACATTGAAGGTTAGAAATGTACATACTTATTTCTTGGACTTGTTTGAAGTAGTCCATCAATGTTGGACCTCCTAAACGACTTCCATCCGCCGCACTTCTAATAATTGCTACAATAAGGTTTTGTATGGAGTTATTCACTTTCCCTTGAAGTAGAGTATACTATATCCACTCCCAATGCCGTTCGATGTGGTTAGTAGTATCCATTCCACCATATGCAAATAGCCTACCAAATTTTGGCCATAGATTTCTTCATGGCACCTCAATGTTCGCCCAATCCATTTGAATATATGGAACAACCCCAGGAATGTCTTTGAAATCTTCATAGAAGCGCTCTAAATTAATATCAAAGTGTTCTTTTGGTGAACAATGCATAAGAACATGCAAGTGATGCCACACTTTTTCATTTTGGTCCAACGGTACGTAGGTAAGAAGATTTTTGCTCCAAGCCTTCATCACATGAAAGTGGCATAGTAAAATCCTCCCCGCGATTTGTTTTTCTCCCATAATACCGTTCTTCCAATAGAAATAATCATTCTTTACCACACTTTAAATTGCATTCAAGGAGGTCTTACTTTTGTCAATGACAGTTGCTGCCGGTCTCACTTCTCCTAGAGCGGCAAATACTTCGCGAATTGCTACTTCAATTGCAATCCCTTCGTGTCCTTTCTCTTTATCTTTAGAACACAGCATATAAAACACCGGCATACCTCTTCCATCTTGATTTGGTACGATAGCCGCGTATAACGGCAAATCGAATTGATTAGTTTTAAAAGTAGAATCAAAGGCCCATGAATTCACACTCAAAAACCGTTCTCCAAGTTTGCGCATAAAATCATTTTGTATAATGAGAATGAAAGGTCTTTTACTTGCCTCTTTGTGATTCGGGCAATACTCTTGATAAAATAATACCTTCCCTTGTTCTTTGAGTTTTGTCACTTCGATTTGAGCCGCATCCCAATCATCAACTCTTAAAGAGTCTGCACATATTGTTAGAAAAAAAATTAAGGTCCAATAATTTGTAATATCAAAGATGACCAACTATAGCTTATATTAAACCAAACACTTACCATTTATCCTCATGGCGTACGATAGTTGCTCCACTTCTTTGGGAATCAAATAAAAACGATATATAATCCGGTCCAAACCTCGCAGGAAGTCTTTGATCTTTTTCTCGCCGTGCATCGATGCTAAAGCAACAGTTGATGTTGACACCATCCACCTTAAATTCTCCTTAGCTATAGACATATCCAAAGGAAGTACGGATAGAAATAATTTATCCTTATCTGATCCAAGATCATGTCCAAAGTGCATACTCCGTACATATACGATAGCTTCTCCCTCCTTTGTTCCATGGTCGCTTATCTTTCCATCATCAGAGGCCTCTACAACTTTCATCAAGAAAGAGTACCCGCATTTGAAGGATTTACGTTCCCGGGTTTTTTTAACAACTGTTTGACTTCTCACATCTTCTCCCGGTCTAGATCTTTTTTTTCCTCCCCGATGACATCGATAATATGTTACTATACCGTGCTTTACAATTCTCGTCTGACAAACTTGACGTAAAACTACATGTCTCTCACATATAACATCTAATGTGATATTCACAAGATCCATAGGGACTTTGTGAATTTCATCCCACACTTGTCCAACTTGAGAACATGTACAAGATGCAAGACATTTTTCTACATACACTCGGGAAATCCCTCCAAATCTATTGTCCGTACTCCATTCGTACCGAACAACATCTAAAGTTCCACAAATTGACAAATGTTTACAATTTTTATCAAGATGGACGTTTTGAACAATGGTATTCCATTGCTCAATACTAGGAATTTTCCTTCCTTTGACATCATTATATTGTAATAAAAACAACTCTCCATTAACGTCTATGACCTTGATATTATCTTGAAGCTTTCTCCATCTCTCTACTGTATGAAACGTATCATCTGGATCAACTAGACGTCCATGACTCTTAGGTAGTGGAGAAACCTAGGATTGGCTTGACGAATTTCGTCAAACGTAGGAAAACTCCAATGATTCAAAGATTGAATCATGAGTTTTAGGCTCTATAATGTAAATGACACATTACTTAAAAATGACTCAATGGGGACATTGGAGAATGGAGGACTAGTACGGTCACCTTGAATTTCGGTGACGTTGATCTCTTCTTCACCTATACCGTCCTCTAGTACTTCGAAGTCTTGATCATGCTCCGTGTCGGAATCCCCGTCGGAAATGTTGAAGAAGGTTTCTTCAATGGAATGTGATATTTCAAATCCAACATTCTCCGCTCCATCTTGAAACATGTCTTCAATTCTTACGACATGCTTCAATTCCTCCTCAAAATCTGAGGCGTAGAAGAGGACGTCTCCATCACCATCGCTATTTTCTTCCATGATGAAGGAAATAAAAAGAAAGCAACTTCAAAGCAACGATACACGTTATAGTGTCTCAAAGTATAGGAGGAAGAAGAAGTGATACGTAATACAAGAATTAGGTGGAAGAGGAAGTGCAAACAACTTCTTAGTCTCCTACACTCTCTCTACGAACGTGTACAAGTGCAAAAGGAAGTAACATTTAGGGTTTCATCGAACTTCATTCTTAATCTTCAATGAATAAATTCCTTAATTTATATGAATGAGGTCATTACCGTGAATGTATCATTCACGAATGAAATAAATAAGTATTGAGCCAATTTCTCTTTGAATCAATTAATCTAATACTCAATTGAAACACTTGGGTTCCATCCTAAATTGACCACGTTTCATTTATATGAACTACACATATAATGTCATATACTTTCTATGTGTAGTTTATTTCTATTTTTCAACCATATTTACAAGGGTAACAATTTAAGTCTAAAAACGGGTAGAAAAGAAAAGGAGGAGGAAGACCACTCAAACAATAAATTAATATTTGCACTTCTGTTAGAATTAGCCGGAGGGGGAAAGAGAAAAGGACATTCAAATAATCAAAACTTAGAAAGGTACAAAACAAAAGAAATGTGGAATTGTGCAACAATAGAAATATGATTTTTAATCAAATAACATAATGGACCACGACTGAATGAAATCTAATCTTTGAATTGACGTGGTGAAAAACTCTCAAATTTTCTATAACTAATTATATGTCATATAGTTTCATTGTATCATCAAAATTGAAACAACTTTCATACTAAAAACACCAATACATAAAGATAAAATTGTATTCATATAGTATATAAAGTAGTACACTATACCGCATATGATAGATTTAATTTCAAGTACATTCCTTCACCTTGCTCCTTTCGCCCGCCTCGTAAACACCTTCACATTAGTCTTGTCATTCTCTTGTATATGGGGATTTTCTTCCTTCTTGCTTTTTCTCTTGCTCTTTCCCTTCAAATGTTTTTTCACCTTCAACTTAGCCAACTCTTTGTCTTTCTTCAAAGATTCATGGTACGCGACCACATTCTTATCACGATCCAACATCCATTCTCCTATCTTCGCCGCAATTCAATCTTCCTTCTATTCATCTTCGCGTTCCCAATTTTTTTGGCATATGTGTGTTCATTTGCATCTAACACATGAGCCAAAACGGATGCTCGCAATTGCATTTGAGCTTCCTATGTAGCATCTACATAAGAGTATGAAAAAAAATTCATTTAACGTATACCAATTGGAACATGATTTATGTGGACAATTTCAAAAATAGTGCAAAATGAAGGCATTCATAGAAAACATACCGTCAAAATAGAATTTGATGTATAAGACCTCCAATCCAAGTTCGTGGCCCCGTGTAGATTTTTGAAAGTCATGTAATCCATCTCGAATAATTTGCACATAAGGATGATTAGAATTGCGCAAGATACTTACCACAAATTCCGAACTTCCTCTACGAACGTCTTTAAGTTCATCAAGAAATCCATCCTCCAACGCTTGTACCATTGATCAATTCCGCACGGTCTCGTTTAATTCCTTTGGACTTGGAATTTTTCCTCTTTCCTTCTCTAATTCTTTGATAACCCTCGCCCTAAACTGCTTCTCCGCATTCCTCTATGAGTTCTCATAGTTCTCTTTGTTTTGTTCTTCTTTGTTTCTCTTGAACCTAATAATTCGTCTCCTCTCATTCTCTAATGGGGTTCTTTCCTCTTTGAATCCATAATTGTCAAGAATTGTGACAAAATATACCTTCAAAACATGCAAAATCTACACAAATCCTAAACCCTAAGACTCTATATACTATCAATCACTATTTCTAATATCCTATATCTTCTTTTCTTACTCTAATACAACCTCAAAGCAAACCCTACACTTGCAATGCTAAGTAATTCACCCGATACACCTTTGGAGAAAGGTGTATGGATAGCCTTGGAGGTGAGAGAGGGTGGAGGTGAAGGCGCCCATACGACTTTGAAGCTACCCGGACAGGTAGCCCTGGAGCTGGAGGTGAGGTGAGCCGGCGGATGAAAACGCGGCGGTTTAGGAAGGCTGGTCACGGGCAGCCTGTGCCGGGGGCAGCGCGGCACTATCCCAGCGACTGGGAGATAGTGCCGAGGAGTGCCGAGGGGGGCCGGGTTTGGCCCCAGCACCTTGTGGCCCCACGTGATAAGTCCGAGCGTGGGGATATCCTGTCAAATCGGACGAACTCAACCTTCGTGGTAGACAGGATGCGAGGATTTCCGAGTGCGGCAGAAGTGGCGGAAGAGTTGGTGTTTGCGGCAGCAGGGAGGAAGGGGCTGGATTTGAGGCAAGCATCTCTGTATGAACTAGTAGATGCTAGAACGGAGAGCGTGTGAGGAGACGCGGCAGAAGACTTGGGGGTCGTTCTTGAAGGGTAAGTAGTTGGATTGAGCTTGGGGTTTAGTGATCGAGTGAGTGCGGGCTTCTGTTGCAAACATGAATGCGCTTGTGGTAAGAGGAGTAGCAAGCTCCCGATTTTGACTAGTACTTTCTTCACTTCAGTCAATGGAAGTGGTGGTGGCCTCTGGATTTCAGTCACAGTAGTTGTAGCCATCTTTGAGTAGTGAAGAAATAGTTTCCACCATGAATATGAGCCGCCTCTGTCTCCTTTGAGCTGATGAATTGAGAACTATTTAGGGGTGATTTTTAAAATGTTAGAAAGAGGGGTATCTTGTTTAAACTTCAGGTTTTGATTACAAATTATTCTACTTGGACTCGGTTTCTAAGTACTTGTGTTTTGATTAAGTTGGATGCATATTTGATTTTATGACATGGAGAAGTGATGAGATCGGATCATGTTATTGATGTCATACTGTATCTGTGATATAGTATTTGTGACATTGAAGCGTATGTTTGAAGCTTCTGTGGTGCATCTCTTTGGTACCTGCAGATTTAGTTTAGGGTTTAGGGTTTCTCATCAGCTTTCTCTCCTTTTCTGACTAACATGTATGGTTTGCTTTTGCTATGTTGATGCAGGCATCTGGGTGACCCTGGGTTTTCTTTCCATGGCTTTCTGAGACGTGCTCCTCCATGACATGGATAGGCTTGTAATAAATCTGTTGAGAAAATGAGCCTATTTAAAAAATGGATGGGAGGAGGAAGATTGCGGTGATGCTGAAGGGACTTGAGAGCTTGCTCAGATTAGTGGGCACGCGCCGCAAGCTCCACCCTTCTGTTTTCACATTCCATACTCTGATGCCAAACCTAGCGTATGTTTCACATCTACTTCCATCTTAAAATCAGCTACAACATGTTAGTTTTAAACGTCTGCCAATGAAACGATTGTTAGATCATCTCTGATCATCAAGGCTGGTTTTTCTGACATGGTGCCTTTTTTGTGATTATTATGTTTTGCATATACAGGATGGGATGCCGTTGCTGTCAGAAAGTGGCAAAGAATTCAAGGTGACAGATGAAGAGAGGGGCAAAGAGAACAGCTCTCTTGCATGGGTGAGTTGCCCTGTTTGCTCCAAGAGCATCGAAGGGAACGTCATCAGCAACCATCTAGGTCAGCATCTTTGGACATATTTTGGCACAAACAATAAAGTCACCCAAAGTTTCAATCAAATACGCCTCGTCAGACTATTCTTTCCTCACTCTAAATAGGTTTTAGATCATTAGAAAAGCTTGATGTTCTAATCCTTCAGTCAAGTGTGGAAGAGCTTGGTGGTCTCTAAACTCAAAGTTATTGTAGCTATCTTTGAGAGTGAGGGAAGAGTTTGAATGAGATAACCATCGCTCTCCTTTCTCTCCTTTGAGCTATATGAGAACCATTTATAGGTGATTTTTACCATTCAAATTTTAAAAAGAGAGGGTTATCTTGTTCAAACTTTGGGCGAATTACAATTGAACATAATTAATGTGTTTTATTCTTGAATTTGCATCGGCAACGTAATTTACATATTTGCCATGTGCCTCTAGATACATGTCTTGCGCAGCGGGAGCCGAAGGGCATCACTAGACGTAAGAGCACGCAGCTCACATTGTTCAGCTCCATGTAACGTATTACCAAGACCTCAACAACGAAAGACAAGGCACAGACAGAAAAAGTAATCTCCAATGGTGTTGAAATTTCTACTGATGCAAATATGATCTGCACTGTAATGCCCTTTGTAGGGGCTGATGGAGTTGGTTCTGATGAAGTGGTATCTGATGACTCAAACGAGGATGAAGTGTGTCCATTCAGAATAAAACCTGGTGTAAAAGTGGAGGCTGTGAAGTGTGAGGAGCTCTGCATATGTAAGTGCCATTTTCCCCTGGTAATTGCATGTTCCTTGGCCACTTCAGAGCCTGTGGTTGACAGTGAAGGACCTGTTCATATTGTCGGAGACCCATCAGTAGTTCTAGGGACCATCAACACTTACATAGTTGGTTGGAGTTCAGCATGGAAACAGTGTGTGAAGAGGGTAACAATGAGCCGTGAAGGGACGGTTGCTCTTCTTTTTTCTACCGTCTCACAGCAGCTCGAGTATATGCAACAGTGTGCACTTTGGGTGTCTCCATACTTGAACGAGAGCACAGGTTTGAATTCACTTTTTACAGAGATAGTTGCTCATGTTTATGACTTCTGAGTTCTTTCTAAATGTCATCCGTAGCTTCAACAAGATACCCCCTCTGTCTGCTACTCTTTCCTCACTCTAAATAGTTTTCAGATCAATAGAAGAGCTTTGTGGTCTTATACTTCACATAAATCAAATGGAAGGGCTTGGTGGTCTCTAAACCCAAGTCAAAGTAGTCTTAGCCGTCTCTCTGAAAGAGTTTTCATGAGATCAACTATGAATATTTTCCATCTCCCCCTCTGCGTTGAACAGATTGTAGATCAATTGAGAACTATTTAGAGCTAATCTAAGAGGGGTTATCTTATTCCAACTTCAGGTGACTCTGCAAATAACTGGCTATGTGTGTGCAGAGGAGGCGATTATGAAAATTGAACTAATTACTTCATGTGCAGATATGGAGAGGCAGTTGAGCTGTTGAAAGAGCTGCTATCAACTTGCCAACGCTCAGGCAGGCGAGGCTACTGGACTGTGCGGCTGTCAATGGATTTGGACCACCTGGGCCGGAAGGAAGAGGGCCTTCAAGTGGCGGAGAAGGGCGTCAGTGACCCCCTGATCAGGGGCGGAGATCTTGTGGCATTGCAGCGCCGTGTTGTCCGAATGAGCAAGCCACCCCGGAGATGGAAGAAATCGCCGTACGCTGAAGCCCTGGACCTAAAGTTTGAGGAGGTAATCAGTACCTACCCAGTCCTGCTACTGAGATGATTTTAGTTCGATTAAGTTATTTGCAAAATCATATAAAGTTTCAATAAGATACGTCCTCTTTTGATTTATTTTGCTCTGCTCTTTCCTCACTCTAAACTGTTATTAGATCAATGGAAGAGCTTGGTGGTCTCTAAACTGAAGTCAAAGAAGTCCTACCCCTCTTTGAGAGTGAAGCAAGAGTTTGCCTGAGATAAACCATGGATAACAGATCAATACAGAACTATGTATACCTGATTTTAATTATTCCAAATGAGAAAAGAATGGGCATCTTGTTTAAACGTCCGGCGACTCCATAAATAACTCCAACATTAATTTCTTCTCTGCTTGTCCATCTCTTACCATGATCCTTTGTCACCCTTCTGTCCTCAGTCAGCATTTCAGTTCTTATGAAGTGGCGTTGGAATCAAGAGCCGTTTTTGCGGGTACGATGGGCAACAATGCGGGGTGGAGGAGCTCGCCTTGCAATAGTACGCCAGCGAAGAAGGGGGTTGGCTGGGAAGGCATACACTCAGAGGGAGGCGTGTGGATGATGTCATTTGGCCTCCTCATGTGGGATATCCTGTTCGCCGACGTCCCTAACGTCTTTCAAACTTCCTTCCAGGTAAAAATAAAAGAGCATACAATGTCACCTGTAAATGTTCTTCATTCCTGAATCTAGTTTACCTTGTCCTTGATTATGAAATGGATCACTAGGTGATGTGTATACAAGAATTGGGTACTTAACTAATAAGGAGTCCATAAGGAGTAGATCCACAAGAAAATCAGAAGTCATTTTTGAAAGTAAGGATTATCTGTGGATAATTTTGTTTCGTGGAACTCATTCTCACAAGTACGCTTCATGGAAAACCTGGTCCTCTATGTTACTATCCTCTTGTGATCCATGACTACCCTTGGCATCATGAGTCCTTTTTTTGTGAAGGTTCAGTATCTGAAACGTTGTGTTGATACTTTACCTGACTAATGTACCTGACTACTCATTTTGTGGAATGCTGTAATAATTTTCTGCAGACAGCGCCGCTTGATCTGGACTCGCATTCGTTTTTCACCTCTAGACGAGACATGATTGAAGCGCGTTTTGAGGAAATTCGTGAAGAGGAAGCGGCCGCGTTGCTTGCGGAGTGCTGGTCGAAGCACCATGGTATCTATTGCACCATGTGTTATATGGTACCCGGTACAGTTATTGGATCAACATTCATCCATATTTTGTTTAGTTATATGTCACTGTAAGGCTTGGTAAGGAGGTATACACTTGCCGTTGTCTTCGTTCAACAGTGTGTGAAAAGCTTTCCAAGTGGACAAATGATCCAAGCAAACAATTTCTTTCCATCAGGTGTACGTACTTGTGCCTTGTTTGATCACTTGGATGGTCGTTGATTTCCTTGTGTTTTGGTGCACTTCGATTCCTTGTTGCAATCATTTATCTTTCACAGTTTTCTCATGTTTTACAAGGGTTCCCACTGGTTTATCTCGGACGTTCTTGGCATCAATCTGGACAACATGTTGTTTGACATCCACACGGCGTTCTTGGAGTGAGCTACAAAAGGCTTTTCCAGAGTATGGCACTTCCAAGTTTACTACACCGTTCACTGAATATAGTGTGGAGGTATAGGTAATGTGGATGAAAATTGATGTGGACCACATCAATTCTAGTTTTGGATGAAAATTGAGGTAGACCACATCAATTTTGGTTATTGTATATAATATTAATATGTTAGTATTTTATGTTATTATTGTGTTATTATATTATTATTATGTTATTATTATTTTATTATTTTATTATTTTATTATTTTATATTCTTATGTTAATATTATTTTATGTTATATTATATTATAGTATTATTTTAATATTCTTATGTTATATTCTTATGTTATAAAATAAAATTATTATGTTATATTATGTTATTATGTTATTATATTATTATGTTATTATTTTATTATGTTATTATTTTATTATGTTATTATATTATTATGTTATTATTATATTATTATATTATGTTATTATCATGTTATTATATTATAATTTTGGTTTTGAGTACAATTTGTAAAAACTTATCCACATCAATTCCCGTGTCTTTTATTGTGAAACAAGCCACACTATTTCTAATGGACATGATTTGATGTGGATGGAAAATTGAAGTGGACCACTTTAATTTGCGTTTATTGAAATTACTGTAGGAAATTTCAAATAGTCTAGTCTACACTATATTCAGGGAACGGTGTACACTAAACATCGCATTAAGTGTAGTCACACAAATAGTGAAATTACCCTACTACACTATTTGCGAACAAGTTCACAACTAGTGTTAGTTGCGGCAAGCTTTTACATACACTAATAGTGATTTTATTCACTGCGGCAAGCTTTTTTATACACTAATTGTGCACAAGTAAAAAAAAAACACCCATTTTTACTGCCATTCACATATAGTGTAATGTTTCACATTTAGTGTAATGTTGTGTCATTACACTAATTGTGATTCTTACATTTAGTGTAAGGGTTCGTATTTAGTGTAGACGACACTAAATGCGATGTTTAGTGTAGTGTGCAAGTCCTAGCATTCTGTAGTCCCGTTCAAGTAATTCTCTTCAATTCCAATATTGCAAAGCCTCGTTATTCTTACACCATTGGACCGGATCATTGCATAAGTACACCTCATGTGTATTCCAATCTCATACACAACAAGAATTGAATGTGGTTTCCTTTTGAAACTTCAACTTCAACATTGCTCACTTTTATGAGTCCTTGAAAGCTATCAACGCACTCCTTGTGAAGAGATGAACGTGAGTTCTTTTGGCCTGCAGCAAAACCAGGAGGGATTCAACAAAGAGCCACTCCCTTGAGTAAGGTACATGGATATGAAGAAATCTATTTGTAGGGATTGAGCTTTTGGAAAAAAATGACATACTTTTTGGCTCTTAAAAGCCCATCTGCCCCATTGTTGGAGCTGGTAGAGATGGACCACCTAGTTGCAGCCGTGCATGCCACAGAGGAGAAGGTTGTGAGGCCGGACCAAGCAAATCGCATGTAAGAGGCAGGGTACGTACACATAATTGCATCGCAACCTCAAGAACTTACTAGCATGTGTGTTGAAGTAGTTCAAAGTGGCCACAAGTGTCATTTGAAAGAGTATCTCATTGGTCATCATATATTGTTTATGGTCAGGTTAAGGGGCTGCTTGCTTGCATCGTAACTTTCAAGTAGGCCTTGATTATAAGACGTAATCAACCTCTCTCTAGTCTTCACCTCTACAGTTCAAGATATGAGTCACTTACCGCTTGTCATCCTTCCAGAATCATTTCAGGCGGCTTCTAAGTGTCCACCAAAGCCCGCAATGAGATAGAGACTATGATACAAGTGAGTTCTTTGTATAGAGAGGCAAAGATACAGTGCGTTTTGACATCTTTCTTTCATCTTAAATGAGTATAATCAGCCATACATAGCTCTTTTTCAGTCAGATGGTCGCTCAAGGGCCATAAATAGCTCTAGTAATATCTCTAAGAGAAAAAGGCTGGCTAAGACTCAAGATACAACATGGCCTCTCCTTGTTTCTCATAGGCGGCTAGAACGACTTCGAACTTGAGTGTAGAGACCACCATGCTCTTCCATACTTGATAAGGATTCACCACCAAACTCTTCAGAATCCAACAACTACCAGTAGTAAACAAATAGCACTACAGTAGCAAAGTAACGTAGTTTCAATCATGAGGATCTAGAAAAAGATGTGCAGGGACTGAAGCACCTCAAGAACTTGGAAGTTACTAGGAGATGGGGGTCTGACATTGTCCTCAATGGATTGGAATTTGGGTACCTCAAGAATCTTACTTCTATTAAGTGCCGGCACATCACATCAGATCATGCGTGACTGTTGCAGAGCTCGGATGCTCAACAAACCTCAAGATTGTGCTATTGCGGTTCTTCCATCCAAGGCGACAATTAGCTGCCCAATATGAGCCAGATTCAAAGCATAATGGACAATCTCTAGAACCTTCTATATTACTTTTACCTTACTTTCTTAAGTAAAAGGAAAAAGTAAAAGGTAATAGTATATATACGAGTTGAGGTATGAAAAGTGAAAGGGAAAAGTATTTCCTAGTCTGGAGTATATATAGGAGTTGAGGTGAGAATATATTGAGTACATATACTAGGAGGTGAGGCAAGAATTATATATGGAAGAGTTCAACGACGACAATATGATGGGTCAGGATCTTATTAACATCATGTTACCCGACCATGTGTTGATGAAGATCCTGAAGTATGTGGACGAGAAGAGCAGCGACCGAGAGGCATGCGCCTTGGTCTGCAAGAGATGGCAAACGTTGGAGAGTGCGAGTCGCCACTCTCTGACCTTGAAAGTAGGGCAATTAGACTCACGTTTGGCGAGGATATTGCGGAAATTTGCAAACGTGCGGCAAGTGCGTGTGGATGAAACTCTACTGCTCATCCGTCGTTTGCCAGATCCACAAGGCCCGATCCGCCCTGTGGAAGCTTTTGTTCGCTTGGAAAGGCGGAGGAACGAACAATTGGCAATTTCTAATGAAGATGACAGCAATGACCTTCAAGGTTTGAGCAATCTTCTTTCTGACATGGGCCTTCAGCTCCTGGCAGAAGGTTGTCCGAGATTAGAGAAATTGTGCCTCATTAAGTGCTCTGCAATAACAAGTTGCGGCCTTGTTTCTATAGCACAAGCTTGCAGAGGATTAAAGGTCTTGGACATGTTCGACTGCAAGCACGTCGCGGATGAAGGTTTGAAGGCCATGGGTAGATTTTGTAATCAATTGGAAGAGCTCAACCTACGTTATTGTAATGGAGTTAGCGACGATGGCATAGTTGCCATTGCTCAAGGTTGTGCAAAATCACTCAAGGTGCTCGGGATTGCAGCTTGTGCACATGTAACAGAGGTGGGGTTACAGGCGGTGGGCAGCCACTGTAAGATGCTTAACAAGTTCTTATTGGAGTCCCAATGTTTTCAGACAAAGGGTGTCATGGCAATTGCTCAAGGTTGTACAGAGCTGCAAACTCTTCGGCTAGATTGTGAAAAGGTGTCTGACGAAGCTTTGCAAGTCATTGGCGGTAATTGCACCTTATTAGAGACTTTAGACCTTGTAAACTTGGACCACAAATTTACAGACAAAACTATGGTGGCTATCGGAGGCGGATGCAAGAAGCTGAGGGCTGTCACATTGAGGAACGCGTTGTTGAGCAACCGTAAATTAGTTGCCCTAGCTAGCAATTGTCCTCAACTTGTAGTGCTCAAATTAAACATTTGTGCCAACATTGAAAATGCGGGTCTCCAAGTTATAGGTCGTTTTTGTGGAGCACTTCAAGAGCTTGTCCTGAAGTTTTGCCAATACATAGATGACGAAGGATTGATGGAAATCGGAAAAGGGTGTAGCCAACTACAGGTCCTAAAATTGGCATGTTGCCCATTAATCGGCAATAATGGCATCGGCAACATTGCTTTCTTGTGCCACCAACTGCGGCGGTTGCATATTCGGAATTGTCAGAAGGTTGATGATGGCGGCATAGTGTCAATTGGGACTTACTGCAAGAAGTTGACCTTTCTCAACCTTCGTTGCTGCAACAGAATAGGGGACAAAGCATTAATTGCAATTGGCCAAGGATGTCACCAACTCCGGGTCTTGAAAGTGACTCGATGCCACGGCATTGGCAACAAGGATTTATCAGGCATTGCTCTAGGATTCCCCTCCCTCATCCACCTTGATGTCAGGATGTGCCAGAATTTGGAAGATGCAGGACTTGCAGCCTTGGCAAAAGGGTGCCCACTTTTGAAGAAAGTCATCCTGTCACTCTGCCCAAAGATCACCGATGTAGGGTTAGGCCACTTGGTAACCAATTGCAAGAGCTTAGATACATGTTACATGATATGTTGTGATTTAATCACCTCAGTGGGTGTGGCCGCTATTTGTATGGGTTGCAACTCCCTGAAGACGGTCATTGTTGAGAAGTGCAAAATCACTTCAGAGAGCTTCTAGCATGGTACTCGTCTTTCAAATTCAAGTCTTTTTTAGCTTTCCTCTTGAACCCTTCTTCTAGTTTCAAATCTCTTGCACCATGTGTTATATGGTACCCGGTACAGTTATTGGATCAACATTCATCCATATTTTTTTTAGTTATATGTCACTGTAAGGCTTGGTAAGGAGGTATACACTTGCCGTTCTCTTTGTTCAACAGTGTGTGAAAAGCTTTCCAAGTGGACAAATGATCCAAGCAAAACAATTTCTTTCCATCAAGGTGTACGTACTTGTGCCTTGTTTGATCACTTGGATGGTCGCTGGTTTCCTTGTGTTTTGGTGCACTTCGATTCCTTGTTGCAATCATTTATCTTTCACAATTTTCTCATGTTTTACAAGGGTTCCCACTGGTTTATCTCGGACGTTCTTGGCATCAATCTGGACAACATGTTGTTTGACATCCACACGGCGTTCTTGGAGTGAGCTACAAAAGGCTTTTCCAGAGTATGGCACTTCCAAGTTTACTAGAATGCAAGGTCGTCCTTGAAGGAGCTTGAGGTAATCCATGAGCCATTGAAACGATGACTACTATTTACCTCCGATTTTTTTACTTAAAGTTTTTTATCCAATTTCTTTACCTGAAATTTTTTACCTAAATTTTCTCATTAAACTGTTTCCCTGAAATTGATAACCTAAAATTTTATTTTGCTATTGCTTTTGCCAGAATTTTTGTGTAATGAGCATTTTGGCCATTTTCTTGATTTCTCTTATATTTTTTTCAATTCCAAAAATGTATTCTCTTCTATGCTCCATGACTAAAGAAAGTGAGAGACCCTTATGAAATTAAAATTGACTTGGGGTTGGCCAAATACTTTGGGTCATGGCCTCTCAACTTGGTCCCTCTGGTTCATACTACAAGGATCCAAAAACTCCACAAATTGCATATTTCTATATTTTTTTTCAAACTCCATGACATAGATTGGTCCTTGACAAAGTTTGGTCCATGGTCCATGTGAAACCCCTCACCGAACTTATTTGAAGTGTTGGTTGTAGCGGTTTTGCCAAGTTTCTGAAATTGATTTTGGATCGCTGGAGCCTGGTCGGTGCCGAAACTGACCACTGCGTACGGGTACGTTGCAAACTTCCAAATTAAAGGTGGACGACGTCAAACTAATATATGCAATACAAACTAATATTGCATTGCATGGCAACAGTAGCCATCAATGAAAGGAAAAGTCACGCTAAGCGCCGAATTTCAAAAAGCTGCCACTTCACCTCGCGCCGCTCCCATACAACATTTGCATTACAGTGGAAGTGGGTTAAAAAAAAAGGAAAAAATACAAAATACAAAACAAAACAAAACAAAACAGCACTTCCACACAACGTGACTTCCATACTGTACAGCACTCCCACGCACTGGTACAGTAGTAGGTACTAACTAAGTAGGTCACAACTGCAAGGCTCCAGAGTCAACTTCCCTCCTCCTCGTCTCCTGCAACGTCCAGAGCGCAGCTGTGTTCACTCTCTGCCTAGACTGCGCAATACTACGGATCAGGTACGGAGGCAGACGTCTGCAGTATTGTTCTGAGGAGTGTTCTCCGGAACGCCAGCGTCCTGTCGCATCCAGTTTGACAATGTGAGTTTCCAGGTGGGGTCATCATGTGGTCAGCTCAGGTACGATGAAGGCCTCTAGCTTTGGGTTTCTCTTCAAAGGTCGTTCTTTTGGGGTGCGAGGGGATTTGGAAATCAGTGATGACCTTTCATTTGCAGTGCGAGGTTGTTGGAGCGAGGGGTTCTGAGGTTTAGATGAAGGGGAGAGTTTACTGTTTGACTTTTTGATTTGGAGTGGAAGCAGGAGTTTTGAGCAATTGAGGCAGGGCTGAATATGTTTCGTTTGTTTGTGTTGTAACTAGAAGAAACCTTCACTGTAGACATTCATCACACTAGGTTAGGGTTAGGTTACACCTTCCATTGCAACCAAGGACTGCTGTGCATTTGCACACTCTTTGTATTTAAGAGACTTATGTCTCACATCAATTCATCTTCTCTACTCTTGAGATCCAATATGGTATCAGAGCGCAGGTTCAGATCTACAGAGATCTAAGTCATAGTTCTAGAGATAGATCAGTAGCACCTAGGAGGCATGGACACAGATGAGGCAATCAGTGAAATAGTTGAACGCACATCAAACATGTTAGGTGCTACATTAGAGACAAATCACACTAGTAGGAGAGAGATAGAGATCTCAATCCCAGAATCAAGCCGGCTTGATGGATTGGGCAACTATCAAGTGTGGGCATTTCGTCTCAAACGGATTCTAGAGAGGCACCAAATATGGAATTACTGCATTACGTCTCTATCTAGATCTGCATCTGAGAGAGAAAGAGAAGGTAGAAGGATAGCATTGCAGGCACTTACTGATTCAATAAAAGACTCAGTCGTGCCAGTTGTTTGTAGATTCGAGGACTCGCATCTTCTCTGGACAGCATTGAAAGACAGATATCAGTCGAGATCCAGATCTCGCCGTCTCATGCTACATAGAAAATTAGTATCTCTTCGCAAGGAAGAAACCATCACAATGGAGCAGTACATGACTGACGTGAAGGATACAATGGATCAGTTGGAGAGCATGGAAGTTGGCATACCTATACCTGGAGGGTACGGGAATGCAGTGCATTCCTGTGGCCCTGTGGCCCGTTTTTAACACTGTGGTCCCCATTGGGCCACAGGCTAGTTGGGGAATGCACGTTTTTTTAAGAGATACACGTTATTTTTCATGATCTTGTTAAGCTTGAAATTTTAAAAATATTGGTGTTCTCCAAATTTTCATCCGACCATTATTGGAGGAGTTATGCATGGATGAAGTTGTGAATAAATCTTCATCCGTGGATATCTTCATCAGTTTTTGTCGGATGATAAAGTGTGATACCTTTTTAGAAAGCTCTCAGCACACACTATAGCGTGGTTTAAATCTCAAAACCTAAACACAACTCTCATAATTATCAGGGTTTTCTAAGCACCGGTTTGTATGTTAATTCGGGATTTTGATGATTTTTTGACAATGTTATGAGAAGTTTACGAACTAGACTTCTTGTTTGTAATTATCTTGAAGTTGAGACTGACTTTAAAGACTCATTGTAATGTTATCTCCTAAACCCTAAATACTTAGACTTCTGGTCTTTGGAATGAAATTATCCTCGGCCCGGGGATAACCACACTTCAGAAGCTAATGTTATCCCCGGCCCGGGGATAAGTCCACCTCGAGCAGTAAATGTTATCCTCGACCCGGGGATAACTGTACCTTCAAGAAGTGAAACTTATCCCCGGCCCGGGGATAATTCCACCTCCAACAGTAAATGTTATCCTCGGCCCGGGGATGACATTTACTCTCAACAAGTGAAACTTATCCCCGGCTCGGGGATAATTCCACCTCTAGGAGTAAATGTTATCCTCGACCCGGGGATAACTGTACCTTCAGCAAGTGAAACTTATCCCCGGCCCGGGGATAATTCTACCTCTAAAAGTAAATGTTATCCTCGACCCGGGGATAACTGTACCTTCAACAAGTGAAACTTATCCCCGGCCCGGGGATAATTCCACCTCCAGCATTAAATGTTATCCTCGGCCCGGGGATAACTGTACCTTCAACAAGTGAAACTTATCCCCGATCCGAGGATATTTCTACCTCTAGGAGTAAATGTTATCCTCAGCCCGGGGATAACTCCACCTCCAGTAGTCAAATGTTATCCTCGACCCGGTGATAACTACACTTTCCATAAATCAAAGTTATCCTTGGCCTTGGGATAACTCCACTTTCAAGATATGAAAGTTATCCTCGGCCCAGGGATAACTCCACTCTATAACACTGATTATCTTCGGCCTAGAAAATACTCCACTCTATAACACTGGTTATCTTTGGCGTGGGGAATACTCCACTCTATAACACTGGTTATCCTAGGTTTAGGGTATAACTCCACCCTATAACACTGGTTTTCTTCGGCCTGGGAAATGCGCCATCTTATAACACTGGTTATCCTTGGCCTTAGAATACTTCATGCTATAACACTGATTATCTTTAGCCTAGAGATAACTCTACTCTATAACACTGGTTATCTTTGGCGTGGGGAATACTCCACTCTATAACACTGGTTATCCTAGGTTTAGGGTATAACTCCACCCTATAACACTGGTTTTCTTTGGCCTGGGAAATGCGCCATCCTATAACACTGGTTATCCTTGGCTTTAGAATACTTCATGCTATACCACTGGTTATCTTTAGCCTAGGGATAACTCTAGTCTATTACACTGGTTATCCTTAGCGTGAGAATAACCCTACTCTATAACACTGGCTATCCTCGGCCCATGTTTAACTCCATTCTATAACACTAGTTATCCTTGGCTTTAGTACTCCACTCTATAACACTGGTTATGTAACAATTCATCACAAGTCACCCAAATCTCACCACATATCAACAGCATACCTTCCATGTTGGACTCATTATCGGAAGGTTGATTTTTCACATGGTGTATTTAGGCGCAATTTTTGTCCAATTCTAGAGTTTTTGGTGCCTATCAGAATTGATTTGAAAGACACTTCCAATGGCTCCTTACCCGTCTTCAAATTCGTCTTAAATATAAAGTTATAGCAAATCTTTTTAGGCACATTTTTGAGTTTAGCGTGAAAGTTGGAGGAGGCATATCTTAATTAATTTTGCACCAATTCTATCAAGTGAAGTTACTAGCTTATGTGATTTTTCAAGAGGATTCCATCGGTTTAAAAAACATCTTCTCAGTCGTTGTGATGCAAAAGTTATGAGCAATTCTGTTAGGCTAATTATTTTGACTTTCAACATTAAATGTAAACAAATTGACATTTAGAGAAAGTCAAGTTTAGGGCTAATTATTCTACTGGTGCCATAACACTGATGAATATTATTCCTATAGTTATCCTTGGCCCGGAGATAACTTTCACTCTTAGGAATTAATGTTATCCCCGGCCCGAGGATAACTCCACTTTCGATGAGTGAAAGTTATTCCCGGCCCGGGGATAACTCCACCTCCAGGAGTTGATTTTATCCCCAGCCCGGGAATAACTCCACTTTCATTAAGTGAAAGTTATCCCCGCCTCGAGGATAACTCCACCTCCAGAGTTAATGTTATCCCCGGCCCGGGGATAACTCCACTTTCAATAAGTGAAAGTTATCCCCGGCTCGGGAATAACTCCACTTTCAATAAGTGAAAGTTATCCCCGGCTCGGGAATAACTCCACCTCCACAAGTTAATGTTATCCCCGGCTCGGGGATAACTCCACCTCCAAGAGTTAATGTTATCCCCGGCCCGGAGATAACTCCACTTTCAATGAGTGAAAGTTATCCCCGGCCCAAGGATAACTCCACTTTCGATGAGTGAAAGTTATCCCCGGCCCGGAGATAACTCCACCTCTAGGAGTTAATTTTATCCCCGGCCCGGGGATAACTCCACTTTCAATAAGTGAAAGTTATTCTCGACCTGGAGATAACTTCACTTTGAATAAATTAGTCATTATAGGTTTAGGGTTTAGGGTTTTAGGATTTAGGGTTTAGAGCAATATATATCCAAGGAGTAACCTAGGTTTTAGGGTGACCTATAATATACACAAATGAGATTTAATTATTACCACTCGGTTCAAAGTTTAGAGTTTTATGGTGTCATTATCAAAACCCCTGCGTGTTGGAAAATCATGGTGACCTCTCTCATTCAAAGTGGAGAGATGTTGTTATGATCTAGAGGAAATGGACTTTCGAAAGTCATCTCCGTCTAAATGCAGAAGAGACACCAAACCCGAAGAGCAGGTAGCTTCTCTAGTAGAATACGCAAGTTTCTCAACTCACCATCCCCATCTAGAAAATCCTACCAACCACTTCCTTTAAATTTCGATAAGCCACAATGTCCCATGGGAGTGGAAGGACCACTATCGACACTAATGCCAATATAACAATCCAGAGGTGGTGGACATTGGTGTAGAGAATGGCACACCTTGGCATCCATGATAAAATCGTCTTTTCCACCTAAACTCCAGCTCAATCATCAGCACCAAGGTAGGATCCAGGTTGAAGTTTGTCCATGCCCAGGCCTACTCGGGCATAAATCAATACCATGGAATAAAACCGAGTTCCAGCCCAGGGATAAGTGTGCAGTCCTATGCTCCACCTCAGCCCATACAAATGTTGACACAATGGAACGAGAAGCTGCATACGCCCTACGTCAGCTTGGGCGTAAGTCAATGCCCTGGACCTCAATGATAGTTGCACAACCCGGGGATAATTGCATAGTCCAATGGCCCTCTTGAGCTCCAGCATATGTCAACACCCAAACGAAAATCCAACTCCAGCCCTGGGATAGATGCAACCCCCTTACGTCCCGCATGAGCTGGGGCATATCTCAACGCCCTTGAATTCAAAGATAGTTCCAGCCAGGGGTTTAGTGCGGCCCTCAATGGTGTTCTTCAGCTCGGGCATATATTGAATTCAAAGATGGTTATAGCCGGAGGATAAGTGCATCGCCGAGTGCCACTCTGTACCTCCAGCATATCCCGACAATCGAACAGAAAAGCTGCTCTGGCCCGAAGATGAACTCAAACCTCTACGTCCAGCTTCGGCTCCAACGTTACTCTAGAGCTGAATCTCAATTTAAAGTTGGGATGAGTGTGTGCCTCATCGCCACGATTATGAAGCGTCGTGGGGGCAAACTCATCGCCAATGGCACAGCCATCTCATCCAATGGGACCCACGTCCGCTTGGACATGCCACCAGTCTCTTCAAGTAGATCTGTGAGGCATCCTACATCATGGCGATCTACAACACGTTGTACGATCATCCCATTGCAAGCGAACGTGGATAACTTCATCCCACGTTCGAGATGATGGGGTTCGAAGTCGAGTAGCAAATGAGACTCAAGAAACCCTCATATGTAACCACCTTCCATTTCAAGAACAAGAGCGTCAACACAGAAAGGTAGAGATTGGTTCCATTCCAACTCAATAACAAGAACGTGCACAACTGGAGGAGCGTGGACATCCGTCACATGTCGCTCTCCTTGTCCTGAAGAGGTTGCTCTCCACATCCACCATTGGTTGCTCCCATCTTGCATCATGTCAAATGTGTGTGAGTGAAATGACACATTCTCACATGGAAATCGCATCCAAGTGCCCAATATGCTTGCATGTCAATTGGGGGGAGGCGGTGTCTTAGCTATTCTCCAAGATGCACACCAGGATACAAATGAGCAACTAATGTTATACTCGGCCCGGGGATAACTCCACCTTCAAGAATTAATGTTATCCCCGGCCCGGGAATAACTCCACCTCCAAAAGTTCATGTTATCCCCGGGCCGGGGATAACTCCACCTTTAGGAATTAATGTTATCCTCGGCCCGGGGATAACTGCACTTGAAAACACAAGTTATCCTCGACCCGGGGATAACTCCGCTTTTAGACTTTAATGTTATACTCGGCTCGGGGATAACTCCACTTTCAATAAGTGAAAGTTATCCTCGGGCCATGGATAATTCCACCTCCAGAAGTTAATGTTATCCCCGGGCCGGGAATAACTCCACTTTCAATAAGTGAAAGTTATCCCCGGCTCGGAGATAACTCCACCTCCAGAAGTTAATGTTATCCCCGGCCCGGGGATAACTCCACTTTAGATAAGTGAAAGTTATCCTCGGCTCGGGGATAACTCCACCTCCAGAAGTAAATGTTATCCCCGGGCCGGGGATAACTCCACCTCCAGAAGTTAATGTTATCCCCGGGCCGGGGACAACTCCACTTTCGATAAGTGAAAGTTATCCCCGGCTCGGGAATAACTCGACCTCCAGAAGTAAATGTTATCCCCGGCCCGGGTATAACTCCACCTCCAAAAGTTAATGTTATCCCCGGGCCGGGGATAACTCCACTTTCAATAAGTGAAAGTTATCCCCGGCTCGGAGATAACTCCACCTCCAGAAGTTAATGTTATCCCCGGACCGGGGATAGCTCCACTTTCAATGAATTAGTTGTCCTAGATTTAGGGTTTAGGGTTTAGGGTGTTGGATTTAGGGTTTAGGGCAATATATATCCTAGGAGTAACCTAGGTTTAGGGTGACGTATAATATACACGAATGAGATTTAATTCTTACCTCTCCGTTCAGAGTTTAGAGTTTTATGGTGTCATTATCAAAACCCCTGCGTGTTGGAAGATCATAGTAACCTCTCTCATTCAAAGTGGAGAGATGTTGTTCTAATCTTGAGGAAATGGACTTTTGGGAGCCATCTCCTTCTAAATGCAGAAGAGGCACCAAACCCAAAGAGTAGTTTGCTTCTTAAATTAGCAGAATATACGAGTTTCTCAATTCAAAATCCCCATCTAGAAAACTCCACCAACCACTTCCTTTAAATTTCAATAAGCCACGATGCCCCACGGGAACAGAAGGACCACTGTCGATAGAAGGACCACTGTCAACACTAATGCCAATGTAACAATCCAGAGGTGGTGGGCATTGGTGTAGAAAATGGCACACCTTGGCATCCACGATAAAATCGTCTCTTCCACTAGAACTCCAGCTCAATCATGTGCTCCAAGGTAGGGTCCAAGTTGAAGTCTATCCATGCCTGGGCCAACGTGTCTCAATGACCTACACCAAGAAGAAACCATCGAAAGGACAACCTCCTATCAAAATGTTGGGGATGGTGCATACACGAAGTTGCCTTCATGATTGGGTGCTGGTAAACCATTCCAAGAAAAGGATCAAGAGAGGTGTTAATATCCATCACAATTTGAATTCGATGCATTCCAAGCCAAGAGAACGGGCATGCTTTAGTTACGAATGAGGAGGAGACGTACCTGGGTTGAATTTTGATTGGTCGATCACCGCAGCCAAAGCATGAACTATACCCAACCTGGTCAATCGTTCGTATACTTAAGCCTCCACGTGTTCAAACAAAGACTGAAACATTCACACAAACCGTATCCGAAAGGTAGTGATCGATTTTATACCTCAAACCTCGTTCAAAATATCTGAATCCTCTCAAAATATCTAAACATCCACAGTAATCCTAGGTCGTAGGTCTTACGACTGTTACAAACTGATCACCTCCACCGAAAGCCAACAAAAGAAATTGCAGCCATTAGATAAAGATTGAGTCAAACATCTTGACCGAGCTATCGTTGTTGGTGCAATACAGAGTGGCCTCAATTGCTCCAAGCTGACATTCCAAGAAAACTCCCAAGAGTTCAACACTATGCCGAAATGCAACCCATTCTTCAGCTCACGAAAGCAACGCATGATTTGGTACCTTCGGGGCACTGGCCGTTGCTTCTACAAAGTGCTGGATACTTCTCACTAAACCGTGGCAAGGATGGCGAAGAAGAGTATCCCCTCTCTTCCTGGCTTCAATAACATCAACCTCCAAACATGGTCTCAATAAAAATGGTAAAATAGATGATGAAACCAACAAAGAGTTGAAGGATTTTCGAAGTAGGCTTAACCTTGTAATGGAGGATGGTTCTTCGCCGTCCACCGGCGTGCTTACTAGCAACGAGTTCCACCTCAACACCGAGAGGAATGAATCCAGTTCTATAGACACAAACAAGTCAAGTTGTCATCATCAACGAGTTTCTGTCAAGACACTCGTAAAGTCACCCAAAGTTTCAATAAGATACACCTCATTTGATTTGTAACACTGCTCTCAAAAGCTATCAGTTCGATGAAAGACCTTGGTGTGAAAGACCTTGGTGTAGAGTCCTTATCAAGTGTGGAAGAATCGGCCCTAGGGTCCAAGCTCGAGTTGGAACCGGTTTTAGCCTCGTCTGAGAAAGAACAAAGAGAGGTCATGAATCTTAGCCGCCTCTTTCCTTCTTTGAGGTGTTCAAAGATCAACAATGAGCTATTTGGATAGTCAAAAATGAGAAAACAGGTCCAAACTTATGGTGTCCTTGCCTCACATTACACTTATTTCCTTGCCCTGCCAAACTTATCTATCGAGTCGTGATAAACCAGAGCTAGGTATTGCCGATCAATCTGGCATTGTGGACGCAAGTGCCCAAGGATAGCATTCTCACCTCCCAAAGGCGATGGGCCCATAGATAGTGCAGACATGATCTTGACCACTAAAGCCCAGCTCCAATGTCAGCCACTTCAAGAGGCATGTCCCAAAAAAGGAGCGAACGGAAGCTCCCTCATCTGGTTCAGGCGAGTTCAATATATTTGGAATCATGCGCAAAAGGTAATTGCATCACTCCGATTGTAATGAAAAACAATGCAAATCACCTTTTCCAAACCTCTTCCGTGATCATTTCCAAGAGGTCTTCCGCTCCCTCCTCATTCTGAGCAATACCTGCATTTTGAACACGCATGCAGACTCAATTTCCATCCCATCGAAAAGGAGATCCAAGTCGTCGATAATGATTGCTCCTACCAACACTAATGTATTCCCGTTGCACCTGGAAGATACAATGCAGTGCGCGTAATCTATGAAGCTCCCTCAATGAAAGAATGAAATTTTTGGGGGAGCAACTGAAGATAAGAAACATACTCATGCGCCCTAGCAAGAGCGAAGCTCTTCTATAGCTCCAACCCAGATGACACAGAATCAATCACAGATTGGAAAGCGTCGTCATAAGGACCTCTAAGCACCTACAAAATCAATCAAATTGTCATTCGGTCAATACTAGTTGTGATCTTACCCATGCCACATTGTTTGCATCGAAGAGATTGCCAAGATAAGAAGCACACCACCGCAATGCTCGACGTCAAGTTGCCAATGTGGGAAAATGCATGTCCCGGATCCACCGCCAAAGGAGTCAAGATGGGCTCCAAGGATGAGCTGAAATAGAGCCCCAGTTGAACAAACGCAGCCACGTATCAAATAACTATCAACTATCAGTGATAAGGGCAGTAACACGCACAGAGGACATGTCGAGAGAAAGGTACCCGATCCTTCTCATGCGGCCAAAGCTCATCGCAGGCAACTAAATTGATCTCCTTGATTTTGAGAGCTGGCGGAACATCCTCCGTCGAGCAAGCAATCTGCGCGTCCACCATCAACCACACGTCCCCGCAGCCGAAAAATGACGTACAAGTGTAAGGATCATATCCTCCATCAAGCCACGAGCACACAATGAGCCAACGACGTGGTGCCCGGCAACAGATCCAAGCTGCTACTCATGGGTCCAGGCCATGTGCGGCTGCCCGTTGATCAGATTCTCCACACCTGCAGCTTCCTCCCCCTCCAGTGCTCCAATCCACCCACAGAAAAACTCATCCAGATTCCGCGCCAAAATCACGAGAAACCTCAGCCTCTGCCAAATTCAAAACAGCACCAAGATTAATGATATCAAAACCACCGCCTCAATAGGTTCCACATCCAAAGAAAGACGTCCAACTCAACATCCTAAAACTGGTGCTGGGCTTTAGTTCAAATCAGGAATCTCCAAGGATCACGGTTCCGAGAAAACTTCTCGATGACCACCAAGGGATTTAGGGTTCGATGTGAATGAGCATGCCAGGTGCAAACCTTACGGTCCAGCGCAGTGTGCACCACCCGCCAGTCGAACGTCACCCGGCTGCAAATCAAACAACAGTCCCAAGAGAGTGTCGCGAGGGAAACAAGGAATTCAATATTCACATCCTAGCAACTGTAGTGCACCTGGGCTCGTCGTTGTAAATTGAATCTGCAACAACCAGCGTATCAACTCCAATCCCTACAACATCAGCCTCCGAGCCCTCTCGCTCCTGCGGCGGCGTGATCACATTCCTCGAGACTGCCGCCTCAACTGGGACCGTGGCACCACCTTGCTTCGACGCTCCCGCCTTCTCTGGCCGTCGAGCGCAAAGAAAAACCCGAGGAGCAAAGAGCAAACTCGAATCCCAACTTGTTCCAAGCGGATGATGCTCACCTACGACCCGGAGGAGTGTTCCATCTCTGTCGTCTTGATTTCATCCTCTTCCATGAGGAAAGCATAGTTCTCCTCACGGAGCACAATAGCTACATCCGCCCCATTCTCCTGGTTCCCACTAGCCTGCTACACTGGCACATCAGCGCGTCGTCACGGGCCTCAGCTTGCTCCAATCCAAGACTCGTCCCCCCGCTCGCCTCGTGGACTCCGCAACGCCAGCTTACTCAGTGCTCACCGCACTACTGGTTGCGGCCCGTTGCCGCCCACACGAGACGGTGGACGTCGTGGGCAGTCCTCTGTCAAATTCTAGGTGACCCACTTGACATAACTCTCTGCCTCATTATGACAATGCCGTTGCCATTTGAAATCTGGGTTTCTCCAACATTCACGCACAAAGACAACAAAAGCTCCTCCAAGTCGACGGAGAATTTTCAAATACTCGAAGATTTGGATAGAACATGCACGAGCCCACGGGTATCTACGAGCCGCCAAGCCTTGATCCGGCTGGCAACGTTGGCATGTGGCGGCGTCGCGAAGGGGATCACGAGCGCCATGGTGCAGCGGAAAGCGTGCTGCAAATTGAAGAGCTCGGTACAAATCCTACAGACATGGAGATTCTTGGATCAAGCTCCCGCCGAAGCTGTGTGCGGCACAGATGCCCTTGCAGATTGTCTCGCCATCATGTGACACCTCTCTTTGCCATGCCATCTCGCACCTTGCCTCTGGCTCCTGTCATTGTTTTTTCCATTCGACGTCACCGGAACTACAAACCTGCAATAATATATACGCGAGAGAAGCAGCGGTGACGCATGAGATCGACTGGAATGTACAAATGTTCCATCGAGAGCTGCAAAATGGAAGACATTTTTACCAAGCTCCATCTGTTGGTCACGGAGTACGCCACTTGGTTCACAATCCAAGATGCACAGCGGGTGTCCACGATTAGAAAGGTCGGATGCACCATCGAGTCGTGAACAACAAACAATTTCTTCAGTCTTCCAAAAGTTCAGTCTTTGGGAGGAGTACATGCGCCGCAATAACCGTATAGGTTGCTAGGGCGCCCACCCCTCCAAGACCCGTCATCGTTGAGAGGCCAAGCTCTACTCTCTTCTGACCATGTTAAGCCATGCAAGCCAAGACCGAGTTTCTCACCTCACGCAATGTCCAAACCTTTCTAAGCCATCAAAATTGGTGCAAAAGACATCGTGCGGAGAAAACTCCCGGATGATCATCCCTCATAGTGGACCCAAGGCGGTGAATCAAATCATTTGTTGAGACCATGATAGCACCTCGAAATGCCGCCCTCCTCTGCAAACGATCTAGAGTATTCAAAGTCCCCGCAAATATTCCCGATCCACTTCCAATCCCTTGTGATGACTAACTAATCCGCTTCCATGATAATCGTATACAACCACGACGATCTATTCCCCTCTCGTAGCCTGACCTGCTTCGGCAGATTTTGACAAATCGAATGACCGTGCTCACAGTCTCCACAATCAGCACCGTCTGCAAAGAGATGAGAAACAACAACGAGAGTCATTTCCTAAACAATGCAGTGCTTCTAGAATCAAAATAAAATATAATATACAAATGGATATTTCAAAGACCCCTCATAAAAAGAAACATGCTGCTCTTTCAAACAACGTTCACTGGCTGAACACATCAGCAAGGTGTTGTGGAAGCACAGCATCCACTATCGGGAAGTGAGAAAATGCACACAATATAGAGAGTGGCACACACAATGTCGAAGGCAAAACGGAAGTCTGCAATCCCTGTTCCCCGCACAACATTCTACGGTCTCGCAACCGCATCGTAACAGCAACACATCTCCTCAACCCTGTCAAACCTCGGTATAATTCCACCGTGCAAGGGCGGGTAAGAGCAACGTGAGCTTCCAACCCAATCAGCACGAATGACAAGTTGGGGCCTGGTATCTGTCAAACAATATGGCCGTACGCCAAATCTAAGCAGCTCACCGAGAGATAGTACCACAAAAAAGACCAACGACCGGGGACTCGGTCCTATAGTTTCGTGCGTTCCGGAGAGGACAAGACCATCGTCTCGAGTTCCAACTCCGTAGGTTCACCCAAGCTCTCCCACTAGAAAGTTCGTGCAACAATCGCGGTCGTCGTCCTCGACAATATCAAAGTACCGTAAACCCCAAATGTTTCCACAGAAACCACCAAGTGCCATTCTTCCCCGCCCTCCTCCATGACCCGACAAGACCAAAACCGTGCACAGGTTCATCCGAGGAGGAGATAATCACAATGGCATTCGGAGCAATAGCAGATAAAACCAGGCTGCATCGCAAAATAAAAAGAGGTGTCAAACGAGCCACGTGATGGCCACAACCGGATACAAGGCAATAGATTCGCAGCTTATCCAAGAGAACCTCGCCACCATGCACCTTTTGTCGCTTCCCATCTCGGTTTGCACCGACCGGCAGCAACTTCAGTAGCTTGGGTGCCAAAATTGGCCCCCCCCCACACTAGAATCGAACCCGGTTTTCTACTGGCAAAGAAAGAGAGCAATGGGTTCTCATCTTCATTCTTGCAAGCTGCGGCATCTCCGTTGCGACCTAATGCATAGCGCCGTGCTCCACCAACCTCTGCGATCGAATGTATGCAATAATCGAATTCCCACAAGATTCGGTCCGCTACCTGTGGATGTTAGGATCTGCGTACCTCGGGGAAGTCGCCGAATGCGGGTACGAATCCGGGACGTTGACCGGCACCCACGTCGGACATCACTCAAGATTCAAACCGACCCATCCTCCACCCTCCCACGCTCCTCCTTCCCCAGCTCGTTTGCAAGATGGGATTTGCAGCGTGTGTTCCTAGTTTGCCGTTCCGGTCGTTCGGCCGGTGGAAACAACTCCCGAGTCCAAGCACACCGTGCCGAGCGCCCAATGTCAAGGTTCTCAGCACCCAACCCATGAAAACTTCGGATCGCCGACGCGTTCCCGGATAGCGGAGCGATGGCAGTAAGAACAAATCGTTGTGCCCAACCTACACGCTTCTAATCTCCCCTCCTGCTCCCTCTAGTGGTTCCCGGGGCGACCGAGAGCACCCTCCATTTTCGGATATCAATCCAGATCGAGGCTCTAGGGTTTAGAGAATGACATGCTCTGTGGTGCAACGAAGTTCACGGAGAAGTCCAGGCGTGGGGTGAAATCCTTGAGTCCAGGGATAACCTCGTGTCTAATCCTCAATCGTCGGTTGGGACCCGCATATACATGCACATATTCCACTTCACAGCATCATGTACGTCACGTAATATAATTCAGCAATACCCACACCTCCGGGTCGAAGATTCTTCGACTAGCATCCTTCATTTGGAGGTCGTTTCAATCAACGCGAATCTCTTCATGTTCGAATACAACATCTCACCTGTAGAATGTCGTGACCACCAGGGTGCGGATAGGACATCCCCGCGCTGGAAGCCAGGGCATCCTCAATGCATACCCCGTAAATCGACCGTGAATCCGAAAGTGGATGGAGCTCATATACCGAGCCCACAACGAACGAAGGGAAGTATCGAGTGCGGCTCGGCCCCAATCGAGCGCAACGTCCACAGTTGCTCCACGCCCCGAAGAGCCACCCTACACCGACGTGGCATCCACCATGCAGCACGGCTCAGGACCAATGCGGAAGTATCCAGGCTGATCCACACAGCCACTTTTTCTCCTGGCCAACGCTTCGGTTCAGCGAACTTTTGGAAAAAAAACCGTCCGTCGATGCCAAGCCAGCCATCTTCAGGCAAAGTGGTGGATCGGCCAAAGCGGCGTTCGTGGAGAACGAGAGCCAGGTGATCAACCGAATCACCGGGATGGTTGCACGTCGGTCTCAGGATAACGAGTCGTCGTGGTGGGACTCAACCGCAACAACATGCCCTTCACCATGGCATGCTGCAGCGAGCGACGAAGCAGCCCTACAAGCTCGCGAACTTCAAACAGGTTCCAGCACCGTCGTCGTGTGCACCTGCCACACTGCTCGTTGTTTTCTTCCCGTTCCGTTGTCACACAATCTGTCCCATGCATCTTCAAGGGAGAGACCAGGTGATGCATGTCATCATATATGCACACCACCAGCGTGGTAGTTGGATCAATCGGTAAACAATCAGTTTATGAGCCAAACCAATCGGAGAGTTTGAGTGAGGTCGTGTTAATCGCAAACATCGTGGAAGGCATCCCTGGGGTATATGTTACAAAATGCCCCAATGAAGGGAATCCGGAGTGGGGGGGGGGCTTTTGGTTCCAAAGACTGAGCGGTCATTGCTAGGGCATGCCACCACTGATGCACGGGCCCCGACGGTGTTTGGAGCAGTGCGTGACGTTCCTGCACCCATTCCCAAAGCAAACGCGGATGTCGACGCAATAACATTGGACATCGCCCCTTCTCGCAAACGGGCCCCGACAGCGATCGAGGCGGTGCGTGACGTTCGTGCACCCATTCCCAAAGCGAACACGGATGCCGCCACGGAAGAGAACGCCGTGCCACCGGGTAGGAATAGTGAGGGGGTGTAACAGTGGGTTGGGAAAGTGAGGGGTGTAACACTGGGAAGGGAAAGTGAGGAGGGCGTAACACCAGGTAGGGAAGTGAGGGGTGTAACACTGTGGAGCCGGATAGGTTGGGGCCTAGGGTCAGGCTGTTGCTCTCGAGGCGTTCAGTGACCAGGTCAAGGCGGTCAAATCTTTGGACGTAATTCTGCAACGTACAGCACAAACAATACACGGGGTCCACTGCGGCATCATAGCTCACCATATGGCGCAATAATCTACCTCGTATGACAATGTCGCGTACAATACGATTGTCCAACTCACTTGTTCAAACGAGAACGAGGACTATACTCCGTAGAGTATATCGTAATCATCCTTCCTGTCTCCATAATTTAAATTCCAGCCTTTGAAAATATAAGATCTCCATGCACTCAATTTATCTTCTCGCTCGTAGTTGTCTCATGCTACTCCAACCTCCATTGCCTATTCCCTCCAAGACATTGGTCAATCCATTGGCCCTAGGTGTTATGTAGTGCGTTCATGACACACACATCTCACCCACAGTAGAAGCGAATTTCAGAGAAACATGCACACCATCGCCATAAAATGGGGTCATGGGAAAATGTGGTCAGGGGCTAGGACTCACTCCACCCAGGTTGTTGATTTCCTCCACTCTACAAACCTCGCAGAAGTCCGAGCAATATAAAGAAATCGCAATTATGTATGAACAAAGAAATGTCTAGAAAACAACAGGCATGATCCATCCATAAACATTGAGCAGAAATCAGTTTCAGACATGGCCTCAATTATCATCCTTCACAGAATAAAAATCAACACGCACTTCCATCATAATCTCACCACCTATTTGCAATAGGAATCGCCCCACAGATCCATGAATCAAACTATTCCTGTTGGCTCGCGTAACAACCCAACGGTGGTCTCGAAAACACTAGTCCCGACATTTTGAACTGGAAATCGACCGTCGTTGGCAAATAAATACAAGCCTCAAGGAAATGAAGCCCAAGTATGTGGACCGAACAACTGACTCATGTGCTTTTTCAAACACATACGCCCAATTGTGACCAAACCAAAAAAACTCCCATGAAAGATCATACACGCATCGTGACATCAACAAACTCCCACAACAGAATTCAGAAACAGACCACTGTGCCGAGCATGCATTTGGTGTGAAACAGAACTTCATGGATCAACCAGGAGCAAGGTCCAGACGATGCAGAACAAATGGAAAGCTTTTCCACCGAGGAGAAAAACGATCATGGGGTATTCGCTTTGCGAAGAAAAATGTCAAAACACCCCACAAATGGTCCATGGCTTGGACACCAGCATCAACCAAGATCTACAGACCAAACCTCCAAACCTCCAAACAAAAATCGAGAGGCAGACGACCATCAACCGTTGTTAGAAATCATAACGACCATCGTGCACAGAGCATGTACTAGTGCAGAAAACCACTCCAAACCTCCCCACTCACACTAGATCGGGAGCCTCCCGATCAAAATTCACAACAGAGAGAAAACCAAGTTCGGCACGATGCTCGGAGCAACTCCACCAAGCAAACGAAGGCGATGAAAGGAACACACTCCCACGACACATCGATACGCGACATCAAAGTTACTCCCAGAACTTCGTCACCACCAAAATGATTCAAGTCGACATTTGCTATCAACGCAATGGGATGAATGCGATAACCCAGTGCATGTTCAAGGTGGACAATATTAGTACGCAAGTACGAACAGATTAAAGGGCAACTCTCCAACCACATCATGAGGTTACCTTGCTCCTTGTTGGGCGTTGCAATAGGAAGATCACAGAGGAAGGTGGAGCGAGCAACGATTCTTGCACAAATTAAGAAGATATATGGGTCAACTCCACATGCATGTACCAGACCGACCTAAGTACAACCGACCCAAAACAAAAAACATGACAACCATGATTCCTGGACAAGGATTTCGTAAACGTTGATCCCAAATTAGAGCATCCATTTTCAATGACCATCGTTTCAACGGCACAGCAAGTACGTGCGCGCTTCTTGATATTACAAACTGCGCATCATCTGACTAGCATCCACAAGAATCATCTCATCGATACATTCCATCGAGAGACACCATGAAGATGCGTTTGACTTCTTCTCCATCATGGTACCATGCTAGTAAAAAATTCGGTCATGACGTTAACTAGAATCCATGATCTACCATCTTTTCAGCTACCATGTTTTTTAAATAACTCCACCTTTAGAAGTTAATGATATCCTTAGGCCGGGGATAACTCCACTTTCAAGAAGTGAAAGTTATCCTTAGGTCCGAGAGGAGCAAGAAGTTCACCAAGTGGTTCAAAAACCTTTGGTGTTGCAATGATGTTCTGCCTCTTGGACGGACATGGAGCCACACTTGCACTCGGCCGCTTACTCCCTTAGTTTGTTCTCTACTGCTAACCCCCCACTAACACCTAACCTTGACACCGGTGGTCTGCCGGGGTCTCCTCTTTTTCATTTCCCGTGCACTAAAGGTCTTCTTTGCTTGTGTCAAAAAATAGAAGAAAAATTATGCTCAGACCAAGGATAAAAACACCTCCAAAATTTATTGATATCCCCAGCTTGGGAAAAACTCCACTTTTAGTATGTGAAGGTTATCTCTGGGCTCATGATAACTCCACTTTCAGTAAGTGAAGGTTATCCCCAACCAGGGATAACTCCACCTTCATAAATTAATGTTGTCCCCGGGCCGGGGATAACTCCACCTCCAGAAATTAATGTTATCCCCGGCTCAGGGATAACTCCACTTTTAGTAAGTGAAGGTTATCCCCGGCCCGGGGATACCTCCACCTTCGGAAATTAATGTTATCCTCCGGCCGGGGATAACTCCACCTCCAGAAATTAATGTTAATCCCGGCTCGGGGATAACTCCACCTTCGGAAATTAATATTATCTCCCGGCCGGGGATAACTCCACCTCCAGAAATTAATGTTAACCC
This sequence comes from Bryoerythrophyllum caledonicum, assembly GCA_963971425.1. Lineage (NCBI taxonomy): Eukaryota > Viridiplantae > Streptophyta > Bryopsida > Pottiales > Pottiaceae > Bryoerythrophyllum > Bryoerythrophyllum caledonicum. The sequence continues at coordinate 159,191 of OZ020515.1, read as the reverse complement.
CGGCTCAGGGATAACTCCACTTTTAGTAAGTGAAGGTTATCCCCGGGCCGGGGATACCTCTACCTTCGGAAATTAATGTTATCCCCGGGCCGGGGATAACTCCACCTCCAGAAATTAATGTTAACTCCGGCTCGGGGATAACTCCACCTTCGGAAATTAATATTATCTCCGGGCCGGGGATAACTCCACCTCCCAAAATTAATGTTAACCCCGGCTCGGGGATAACTCCACTTTCAAAAAGTGAAGGTTATCCCCGACCGGGGATAACTCCACCTTCATAAATTAATGTTGTCCCCGGGCCAGAGATAACTCCACCTCCAGAAATTAATGTTAACCCCGGCTCGGGGATAACTCCACTTTCAGTAAGTGAAGGTTATCCCCGGCCCGGGGATAACTCCACCTTCGGAAATTAATGTTATCCCCGGGCCGAGGATAACTCCACCTCCAGAAATTAATGTTATCCCCGGCGCGGGGATAACTCCACCTCCGGAAATTAATGTTATCCCCGGGCCGGAGATAACTCCACCTCCAGAAATTAATGTTATCCCCGGCTCGGGGATAACTCCACTTTTAGTAAGTGAAGGTTATCCCGGGGCCGGGGATACCTCCACCTTTGGAAATTAATGTTATCCCCAGGCCGGGGATAATTCCACCTCCAGAAATTAATGTTATCCCTGGCTCGGGGATAACTCAACCTTCAGTAAGTGAAGGTTATCCCCGGCCCTGGGATAACTCCACCTTCGGAAATTAATGTTATCCCCAGGCCGGGGATAACTCCACTTCCTGAAATTAATGTTGACCCCGGCTCGGGGATAACTCCACTTTCAGTAAGTGAAGGTTATCCCCGGCCCGGGGAGAACTCCACCTTCGAAAATTAATGTTATCCCTGGGCCGGGGATAACTCCACCTCCAGAAATTAATGTTATCCCCGGCTTGGAGATAACTCCACTTTTTGTTTTTACACAAGTAAAGAGGTTCTAATTGCCAGGAAAGAAAAGGAGACAAGGTGGATCCCCATGAGGGCCGGTGAGGCTGGGCTAAAGCTTAGCCGAGGTCAGTGATCAGCAAGAGTTAGTGGCCTATCACTACTACCACTGTTAGTATAATGACTAGAGAAAAGTCTCGAGTTCGGTCTCTTGTCAAGCCAGAAGGCAAGAATTTGGTTGCAACACCATTGATTCTTGAAGCGGTTAGCAAAGAGCTCACTCTGCTCCAGGGCTTGTTTGCAGAGGTTGAGCATTTTAACCCAAACATTTCTGCCATAGTCCACAAGCCCCAACCTGATCTTGGATTGAATCTTCTAGTGCTACCACCTAGTATTGTTGAAAACGGTGTCATTTCTCTCCATCCAAAGATTCCAGATGATGAGGCTCCTCAAAAGAAGCCAGACCTTACCATGAGGCTTGAATATTTTCTGAATTCTATGACCAAAGATGCCATGCTTCCAGGTCAGGGGAGGCCCCGCGCCTCTGAAGGGCTCGGCGACACTCAGACTTTTGGAGCCAGGGATTGAGATCGGAGTATGATCTGCCGTTCCATTCAATTGAAGCGTTGGGGCATGACTCTGAAACCTCAGCAAGGACATAAGAGTACCCGAGCGCATCTCTCTCGGAGGAAGCATGTTGGCAATGATCGACGCGCCCCACAGCCACGTCAACTTCACAGACTTACAAGTTACAGTCTTAAAACCTGTGCATGATGGACTCAGTCAAGCCAAAGTTACACACCAGGCATTGCACGTCCAACGTCTCTTGGCATCTACCCCTCCACATGTTCACCGCCACCACTTTGTGCCACCCAGACCAAAGAAGGTTGGTCCGTGTCTAAACCCGATCAGAATCCTAAACATCCAACCAACGTAGATTATAGGTTTTAGAAAGGATTCCTCTCCATTTATTCACCACCACCAAAGGCACGCAATGCAAGCTACAAAGCAACAGACGTCTCAGGGCAGTGGTAAACTATATAATAGGAACACCAGTGTTCCATTGAAAGCGCATAGGGTCCCAACTCAAGCGGCCAATCCTCCTATAATATAATTGGATGGACATCTTCTTCGGGCCCCGGAAAACTTTGACTAAGTACACTCTTCTAATGAACCCGTTGTGTCTAGTCAACAAGTCCTCACCCCTAGCGTCCCAGGTAGCACCTCCTGCACGTGGTTCCCAAGTAGACACGTGCAGACAGGAAGAGGCCTCACACACCACAAACATATTGGCACTAAGAGCAATCTTGGTCGCCCCCCACCAAATCTATGGTCTACACCACTTGCCAACTTGAAACACAAGATCATGCACTCCATTGTCTGCAGAGTTAAAAGGGATAACTCCACTTTCAGTAAATGAAGGTTATCCCCGGCCCGGGGATAACTCCACCTTCGGAAATTAATGTTGTCCCCGGGCTAGGGATAACTCCACCTCCAGATATTAATGTTACCCCCGGCTCCGGGATAACTCCACTTTCAGTAAGTGAAGGTTATCCCCGGCCCGGGGATAACTCCACCTCCGGAAATTGATGTTATCCCCGGGCCGCGGATAACTCCACCTCCTGAAATTAATGTTATCCCCAGCTTGGAGATAACTCCACGTTCAGTAAGTGAAGGTTATCCCCGGCCCGGGGATAACTCCACGTTAGGAAATTAATGTCATCCCCGGGCCAGTGATTACTCCATCTTGGGAAATTAATATTTTCCTCGGGCCAGGGATAACTCCACTCTCAGTAAGTGAAGGTTACCCTCGAGCCAGGGATAACTCCACCTCCAAAAATTTCTATTATTCTCGGGCTGGGGATAACTCATAGTCTAGGAACTCATCCACAGCTTGGAGATAATTCTAGGATGAGGGTGTTTTAGTCGAATCCAGAACGATTGAGCTCGTATATTTCATGGAACCACTACAAGCAACTCTTGTAGAATGGCCTCATTTTACCATGATTTGATCAGATTCATTCAAGGCACCTGGACCTACCTTGGTTAGGATGCTCTTCTATGTAACAAGGTAGCTGGCACCCGTGATGTTTGAATGTTGGAACTAGTAGTTGGTCGCAATCCTAGTGTGCACTACTACTATGTGAAGGTCGAAAGACCACAGTGATTTTCGGTGATAGGTTAGATCGGTATTAGTCCAACGATGATTCAACATTGGAGGTCGGGGGTTACACCTAGAAGTGGCAGCCTCCACGCAGCTGCAAGGAAGACCCCCGGGTGATCCATGTCGCCTATCCATCCCTATCCTTTGCTACACTGTTTGCTGTGGTGCTTTTATATCCTGTCCCTCGGCCGTTAGGCCGAGTAGCCACCTATGCCCAAAGGGCACCTAGGGTTCATACCAATATTGTCTAAGTGTATCCTATGTTACGATGGGTTCACTCATTTATTCAGGATATAGAGTGAGTATCCCATTAAAAAGATACTTTTTGGGCAATGTCTCTCGTCCCACGTTCATCGACTTTGACAATAGTTTTTAGATCACCCAGAGTACCACCCAGCGATGGAGCGCGAGGTGGCCGGTACCAGGGGTGTCCCGAGCTCGGCGACTTTTCAAACCATCGTCCATGCATCGATCCGGCTGCTGCATGTAAGTTTGGTTTTTTTTCAGGTGTGGGATTGTACTCTTATGCAATGGCTAGCAGTAGACTTTAATCAACCCTAAACCGTTCTCAATAGCCACGGATGGCAGTTCGTATACAAGCGATGAGAACCGAGCTCCGAATGGGAAGTTGTACATTCTTGTACATTGCATGGCAGCACGCCTCCAACCAGGGAGTGGATCTGCAACAGACGATCCACCTCCCGTTCGCTCCGGTTCGTTGCAGCGGTATCATTGATTCCCCTTAACTGACCGGTGGAGGTGGGGAACGAAGTATGTGACTAGGGTACCGATGGAGCTGCGGTTCCAGGAAGAACTATCGGGCTCAATGGAAAAGTGACCCGAGTATTCCCCACCTCTACGCATTGCGCATGTCTTTGTGACTGAAGACAACATGTACATCCCAAAAAATGTTGGCACTCATTATTGTACAACAAAGTGATCCCCCGGCGCGAATCCACCTCGGGTACGATCAACACCAGATGGACGAAAGCACAATGACGATCGTTTGGTCCAGGGCAATGAACGTTTCGAGTCCCAGTCCACAATCTCCAAAAGTATCCAGGTCGCGGGATCTCCAGAAAGCTCCAGCTTCCTTGCCTGCGGTGCCATCTTGGCTCGAGAAGGATGTCATTTCAAGCGGTGGTAGTGACGTCACGATCGTCGACAGTGCTTCAGTTCAGGGTATTTACGAAGTTCGACAAGCTCTTCACCAGGGTTCTGGTATTTCTTGCAGTTTTCTTCCAACGTGGAGCACAGAGCTATTCTCGTCAAACTTTTGGTCCTAGTCATGAGGGACTAGAGGTGTTCTCAATCTTATTTGCTCTAGAATTCCTACCGAGGCTCATGAATTGGCTCTGGCTATTCTGCACAGGAGAAGCTCACGCAGATGGACACCGGCCAAGGGGTGTCGATTTCCATGTTTGATCCCTTGACCCTCTAGGCCATGCAACCAAAATCATGGAGCGTATCCTCATCAACACTCCACCACCCGACTGCCATTGTGGGCAACTCACTCGCCAAGCAGGACACTACCATGCACGATTGATGGTTACCGCCCTCCTAGCATGTGAATCTCAATATTGCCAACTCTAGCACCCACCCTGGAGCTGAAAATTGTTGATTTACCCCGAAAGTTTTGGCACAAGACCATCTCCATGCGTATAATTTATGTGCTAGATTTCATTGCCAAAAGATGTATACAAAAAGAGCTATCCAAAAAACTACCAACATGTGTAACTTTTAGAAACAATTCTGATCATCCTTTTCAGTATTCATCTTCCGGCCTTCGGATATGGTGCATGTATCAAGGTAAGCCCCCCTAGCACCAATGAGATGAGGAATGTGCATACATGGGGAGATGAGATAATTATACTCCCATTAGTGGCATTGCCTCGAAAGTCAAACAAGGCCGATCGGTGTTGGGTACCCTCCATGAGTTGGATATCCATGGCACGTCTTCTCTCTCTTATCCACTCCCACTCATTGGCATTGGATGAAGCAAGGCACCAAATCTTTGTGATTTAATTTGAGACAATATTCGTTGAGTCTCGTTCCTGATTCCACATCATTCTACATGAATGTTTCTGACGTACAAAGTCATTCGAGTTCCGAATTGGCTCAAGGGATCGCCAATCGGAATTGGGTGCCCCTACCTTGGTGTAGTTCTTCTTGCCTACTTGTAACCAACTCATTTCCAAAATTTTCCATGGCTTCAGGGACCCTTAAACCTCTGAACCTGGAAGAGATTCGGCGAACACCACGACGGTATGACATTGATAACTGGAGGGAGATTGTCCGAGAATATGACGGCCATGGATTTTTCCATGATGATGCTTCATCCTCCACAACTATTGCGTCCTGGCTCGTATCCTAACAATTCCGAGAGTTAAACCCTCAAATGCTGGAGCCTAGCATGACCTTGGAAGAATCCCAATTTCCATTCAACTGTGTACTCTGATTTTTCATCCAATACGATTTTGTCACCGTTGCTCCGAGATTGTCTCTATTATCTAATCATGCACGATCACCTGTTGGTACAATGTTATCTTTGTACGATGCGTCTCTCCACCATGCGTCTCTGCACGATAGTGGATACAATTGCAATATGAGAAATATATGTGTTGTGCATGAGAATTATACAATATAAACAACAATCCATGTAAATTTCATATAGAAAGTTTGTAACATGGAGTTTTGGATAGCATCCATGTCGTGATTTATCAACATTGTATACGGTATTAGTTGTGTATAAAATCAAGATGATACCGTACTCTAGAGGTCTCGAAACCATGTCGCGTTTGGATGAATACCATATACCATCCATCACCGATCGTCTGTAATCGTCGAGTCGATGGAGAGTGGTCTATTTGGAAGAGAAGCCGGACTGTAGGGCGTCGGTTTAGGGTTTGGCAGAGGGTCAGTTCGAGTCGACGAGGATTCCAGCGTGTATCAAATTGGTCCGTGTCTATATCGAGTTGGCGAAGGTTGGGGCGTGCATCAAATTGATTTGTGTATGTATCAAGTCGATTTACCGAAGGATGCAGAGGACATTGTGACGAGATTGTGTGTGCATCCGGCGGATCAAAATTGTTGCGGAGCACGAGGCGAGCACCGAACGAGATCAACCCGATGTTCACGATCGTCGTCGCACGATCAAGGTTGATATGTGGTAATCGTGTTGAGTCGATCATGTTGGAATAGTGATGTAGTAGTTGTTTTAAGGAAATAGAAAGAGGGACGATTGGCATATTCTGCGAGTGATCTTTTTGATTTGAGAATAGATACGGTCCTATATACAGTTTTGTATGCAAAAGGAGAGATTGTTAGACATGCTGAGGGAACCGTGGATTAACAATATCAAGGGTCGCAGATTGTGTGTCGAAGAAGGAAGACGAGGTGAGCACAATGGCGGAAATATCGAGAGAAGGTGAGAACCTTTCAAGCCGATGATCCACTGCATTGAATGAGTGATCCCCCTTGCCGTGGTGTGAGTTTTTGTGATTGCTGCACTCTTCTTCCGGGTTGATCACGGCCGTTTGCTTCCCGTAGTTGCCAGGTGTTTCCTTCTATCCGAATGTTGAGTTGAGAGAACTATTCTGATATCATTTTCAAATCGATGTAAGAGAGAGATCCAATCGAGGAGTGAACAACAAGGAGGTGTTGGGCCGAGGGTTCAGGTTGGGAGAAGATGGAGCCCTGCCAAGGGTCCTGTTGAAAGCAGAATCAGGAGGATAGGTTCTAGAATGTTGTGCTCAGTAGAAAAGCCGGTGAGGAAATATCGAGTGGATTGGGAATGAAACGGAAGATGTGTGGGAGCTATCCTTTAGATGAACGGGGAGCTCGAATATTGCGAAGGAAGGCCAAATCCAAGAACCAGCCAGAGAACACCGAGCGGAACAATACAATTGGTTCCGTCCGACCCTTGTTGTTGGCGCAACAAATGACAGTGGAGGAGATGGTGTTGTGGCAGGCCAATCCAGCGCGGCAACCTCAATTTCGTGATAACGAAGCAGACTTTAAAGTTGTTGGATCGTGGGATTTTTTGATGTTGAGTCTGAGAGGGCGGGACGGCGCCTACGTGAAGGAGTTCTTCATCAAATCAAGAGAGGGCCTGTATACGAGTCTTCAAGTCGGTAACGAGAATATACACTTCGGCCCTGATGAAGCGGCGCGGCGGTTTTGCTCAAACTACCCACTGGTTTGATATTGTTGGAGGATGCAAGTGACATCATGGAGGAGTTTGAGACAATCATTTTTTAGAAAAGGCGCTCACAGTGCGCCTACTTCGTCTTGATGAAGGCCAAGGGAGTTCAGAGGAGTGGCTTTCAATCTCCGACGGAAGGATACTTCTATGTGAGCACTGCACATATTTGATGACCGGTGAAGGATTATCGGCGGGGGCAATGGGCTAGGGGGGAGTGCAGTTCGGTTGGGCCAAAATTGTATATGGACAGGTTATGTAGGAGATGCATAGGTTGATCACGAGCTAGCCATGGAAGCTGTATCCCACCATTTACATATCCAATTTGACTAGGTCTGTGAATCAAGTTGGTCAGGGGCAGCTATCAACTAGGCAGTCGGTGGAGATGGCGGGAGCATCGGCCAATGCAGGAGTTCATCGAGTCGAGGCTAGACCATCGAGTAGAAATAGGAAGAGGTCGGAGCGCCCTCCAACCACGACCACAGTGTTGCATACACCAGTGGGAGTGCCAGGGGAGGGGAATATGGAAGAGGGTAGCCTCCCTGTTTGGAGGTGACGATCACTCCCGACGGTGATCGACTCGATACACAGCCACGGACAATCGAGAGGCAACATGCCAAAGAGATCAGAGAATTGAAGTTGAGTGTGACTAAAATTCAACATCGACTTGAAGATTTCCCACCGTCCCGTGGTGCAATTTTGCAGCGTCAGTTGAAGGATGTTTGAGCTGGAGTGACCAAGGGTTCAAATCATATGCGACACCTCGGGAAGTCGAAAGCAGCGGCAGAGCTGGAGTTGGAGAATGGGTTTAGGGTGAGCGCCCTAGTTCACAGATCAAGTTGACTGCCCCGATACGAAAGAATTCTCGAACGAGGTTGGCGAGTGCCGCGGAGATCGATGCGTCGAAGATTCAATTCGATCGGGAGTCGAATGGCCCAAGAACGGCTCGTGCAAGATTGCTACCTAGGGAGACCCACAACGAGGCAGATGACTTCAGACCTGATCGTTGAGAAGAGTTTGCTGGGGCAGGGAAACAGCGCCTTGCAAGAGCAAGCTTGCAAACTTGAAGAATCGAGTGGACTGGCCAGAGAAGCAACCGTGGAAGCAGGACAAAGAGTTAGCTCCGCCATTTTTGTTGTTTCCTGCACACGAAAAACAAAGGATCCCAATGCTCCGTGCGCTCGATTATTGCTGTGGGCATCAATTGGGTGGTTTCGCACTACAAGGGCATGGCGGATTGCGACCAAGCTCAAGAAGGAGATGCTGTGGGAAGGAAATCTTGATCATGCCGTCGCCAGGTAAGTATTTGAACTTCCAGTATATGATCGGTTTCCCGCTGCAGGAGTATTCGCCGTTTTCATGTGGGATTATCTATGCCAAACAGGTCTGGACAATGACTCGGATGTAGCCCAACTCACATACAAGACGGAGCGAGGCGGAGGAGGACAAGGACAAGGCGGCATCGGAAGAGGTCAAGGACCTTGCGGAGGAGCGCGCCCCACATGTCTGTTCCCGGTCCCTGATCTGGGTTTTTGCGAGATCGCGGTGCATGAGGAGCTCCTGCACTTTGGATTAGGTTATAGGGTGTGTTGATGTGGAAGTACTTCAAAGGGTTTGTTGCTAATGAAGCCGTGAGGGAGGGCAGCAGTTCAAACCCAAAATCATGCATGCTGGATGTTGAGTTTATCACGCACAAGCTGCACGGTCTTCTAGATTAGCTAAGTAGATCAGCTACGAATACCGTGCATTGGTGCGGATCCACACCATTTTGTATGGTTCACTTTTCTCAACTCCACTCTTCATTTTTCAGTGAGCGTCACAAATCGAATCTGAATCGAGTTTGTCAGTCTACTGCTAATTTGCGAATGTGGGGTTAAATGTGAAGGTGGTGTGGCGTTCAACGTTGCGCACTCGGTGCAGCCCAAGGTCACGGAGTTTCTGGTGGTGGACATGGGTGGGAGTTGGATGAAGTGGTTTAGGATTATTGCCTTCTTCGTGGTTTCCTCTAGTTTCATGTTTAGATTGCTTGGTTTTATTTATTTTCAGTTCCAGTCACTTACACACCGACGCTTGTTGGCTTGTTGTTCTTCGTGTTGTTGCAAGTTCAGTGGCTCCCACTGTTCTCGTCTTTCTCTTTAAAGTGAAAATCCGGGTTTCCTTATACGCATGTGTGTGTGCGTGCTGTTTCCAGGCACATAGGTTTATTCACACAACATAGAGGCGCTGTTGGCAAAGGTGCTGGCATGGCTGCTGTGGGAGAGCATTTAGGGTTTCTCATTTGATGCCAATGTGATCGAGCATGTGAAGCTCTTGATGGCAATTGTGCAGCCGTCTGGTCAAGGTTTGAGCATATCTTTCTTATGATGTAATGCGCGCACTGAAACAGAGCAGTTACACCAATCCTGACGACGATCATGAGAGGTTTCTGTCAATAAAGTCGGTTACACTCGACAGTCCACCTTTATGAGGTACCACACATCAAAACCATGGAGCAAATCAAGGTTTATTGTGTGGGCGGTAAGTCACAGATCGTTTCCACAAGAAAAAGGAAGTGGGCAAGCCGTAATATTCTGTTCATCGTCTCGTTTCCTTTATGCCATGCAGGTATGCTTTTTCCAACAGTTTCATATTCCCAGGGCCGCCTACCTCACGCTTCGCTTCAGCTTTATCACAGTAAGCTGCCCACCAACTCAAAATCATGTGGTTTGCATGTGAAAAGACATCACCCTGACATGATCCATGATGGATGTTTCAGCTTCGCAGACGCATAACTTGCCGCATCAGTACAACTTCCATGAGTACATGATTCGGAGCATGGAGGACAAATTCGAAACAATTGTTGGATTGAGGTGACAAACTCCTCATCTATAACTGAATTCACCATATTCTGTCTAGAAATTAATGAGATCAATTCTACACTTGATCTTTTTTATTCTACTTTCAACGTGCAAAGCATCTATCACTGAATTCATCATATCCCGTCCAGAAAGTAATGAGATCAACTCTACAGTTCACCTTTTGGCGTGTACTCCTCTTCTAACACGCTCATCCTGCTGCAGTGCTTGGTTGTGGGCCTTCGTCGTTTCTTTTTTGCTCTTCAACGTTCACGGAGTCAACCTGTATTTCTGATCGTCTTTTGTCCCTGTAGTGGTAAGCACACCTCTGAAGGCCGTCTTGCGGCTGAAAATTATTTTGGTTTTTTGGTTTCGGTTTCATGGAACCATATCACATTTGTGCAGGCAATTCTCGCCATTGGTATGAAGCTTCAGCACGCTGTTGCAACTCTTGCAATGGAGTCTTCAGGATCTTTGCCCTTCCCGGGGCCTTTCATGGGTGCCCAGCTGAAGCCTCAAGACCAGCTGTTTTGGTTCAACCGCCCCAAACTCCTCATCATTTTCCAAGCAAGTCCTCGAAACAAAAATCTTGTCCAAGACTGGAGCACGTTCTGGAACTAAGTATTTTCTTGTATTTTGCAGAATGCTTTTGAGTTTGCGATATTCATCTGGCGAGCGGTACGTCTCACATATACTCCTCAAGAATCCCACCAGAATAAAACCTGTCGTTTTTCACTTACTTATTCATGTTTCATGGCAGTGGCAATTCGGTTTCCATTCATGTCTACTGGAGGAGAACAAGGCATTTGTGTATACACGTCTCTTAATTGGGCATGTGTGTAAACAAACAATTCAATTGCTACAGCTCAACCGTGGTTGGCTGATGGTCACAGAAGGCTCGAACACTAGTAATGAAATTATGTGCAGATTTCTTGTTTAGTTTATTTGCAGCTACAACACATTGCCACTCTATGCTCTGGTTTCCTAGGTAATTTATAATTTGGGATAATTTCCCTGCCAGTTGAGGGGAACGTTTTCTTGTGACACTGGTTATATCATCACACTCGGTCATGGTGCTCCAGGGGTTTTGGGGAGTGAGGAACGCTTGGTAGCTCTCAGGAAGCGTGCCGAAGTGGATGCAAGTGCTGTATTGTGTTCATTATGCATGAGCCCAGTGGGCTCAAACGCTCATTACGAAGGTGAGTGTTTTCTCGAGGTGATTGCTTTTTTACTCCCTATCCGGAAAGCAACACTAATCCCTGGGTGTTTGGTGAGTTGCGTCAGAACAGGCTGCCAACAGTGTCTCATACTCCCACGCCAAGTCCTGCCATGCGAGGCAAACCTGCTATTGTTGAGCGCGAGTACAACCGGCTTACTACTACCATGTGCCCATCATTACGCACTGCCGGCATCTAAAGTGCAACAGTGCCCGGCATTCGTGCTTTAGTCAGACTCGAACGCAGTGTTTATGACGAGTGGCAGCGAGGTGGCGGCCACGTTTAGGGTACTTGTCCGGATCTGGCTCAAAACCAGCAACGTCATCAGGACAAAGGTAGCGCCTATCAGCATTAGGTCCTGATGTTTTATGCTATTTCATTGCACCTGCTGTGAAGATGATGTACATAATCCAATTCCTCCTTATTCATTACGATCTTAGCTTGACTTGAAAGAGCAGATGTAAATATTTGCCTGTAGAAATCTTAAAAGCGGTTGTGAATTTGCCCGATCCGACATGCACGTGATCGTAGGTGGTTATGGTGGCGTGCACTTGATCGCAGGTGGATGGTGGCGTCCAAACCATTTGTCACAACTAGGAACAGAATTTTGTCTTAGCATTACAAATGCTTGCAAAACTGATACTGATCAATGTCTTCAATGGAGATTTGTTGTCGTCAATTTAGAAGTCACCATGACTGATGCATCCTCCTGTGCCCATTATGCACGTACAGTGTGAGGCTGCAATGGCTTTTGCGGACACCATGACAACCTCGAACCCGGGAGGCTAAGATGTCAATTCCTTCAACAATTGCTTGAGCAATACCGCGCAAAAGCATCTTGGCATCAAGTGGACATGTTATAATACCAACCCGGTGCATTTGGAATAGGGAGGGAAGCTGGATGAGAGGGAATTCGCCTCCAGTGAGAGCGTTGCATAATCTGGTAATGTGGGATAATGTGGGGTGCCGAGAGTGTTGCGCAATCCGTGTGAGTAATGGCGCGTTCCAGTTATTAAGGTTTGTGTGCCTGAAGCCCTAACTCTGTAGGGTTGTCCGTCACTCTGTAGGAAATGTAATCAAATTGCTGTCTTTGCAAATGGTTTGCAGGTAACTTTTGTTGCGGAGGAAGAACCCCCTCTTGATTATCTTCATGTGTGGGACATATCTTCATATTATTGAGATGTGGGGGACAACGTATAATTTGTATTCCTACAGCTTTGAGAAACTCGGCGTGGTTAGGGTTCCTTCACCTCTCATTTCGATGTTGAGATGCATTCCCTTGGATATCATGATTTCAATTGATTTTCCCAGTGGTTGTTTTGACATGGATTTGCATGTGCAGGAGGCGGCATCGGAGGCCTTGCTGACGTCTCTGCAAACAAGTCCAGCCGCATCATGTATGTCACGAGCCGATGGGTTAGTTTGTATGATACTCAGATATACGATCTGCAACTTTTCTCACCTCAGAGGTGTGCTTTCACCGTGCAGCTGAAGGGAGCAAAGTTGCTGTAGATCCATGTACTCCACGAGGATTCGGAAGCCCTGAGCAAGTTGGAACCGAAGGAGACACTCCTACCGCAGTGAAAGCTACGGGCAACTTCATTGCCTGCCGAGCTCAATCGCCTGCACTGCTGCAACAAGGCCAAGGTTTGTCAACGACCAAGAAGTTTTATGACCATTTCATTTGATTACCGTCCTCGTGAAGGTTTTTCCGATTTCTCATGCTCTCCTTGACGTTCGGTGATTAGGCCAGTGGTTAAGAGTATTTCTTTCAGTGCTTACAAACATCTTTCGATTCTTAAATACCTGTCTGTTCCTTTTGCATACAGTAGTTCAGCTTGCCAGCGATGGCATCATCAGCAGACCCTGCCGCTGCCAGGAAGAAATACTGTGGGCAAAGTGGGGGTGCTCAGAAAGACCCATCTTTCAAGTACAAGGCGCGGAAACCTTGCTTTTCAGCTGCCTTCATTGTGGCATTTTTACACGACAGCCTGGGTCTTCCAATGGATGGCAACAAGTGAGTCACCCTCGTTCCTCCCCACCGCACTTCTTTGTTTCCTCAGAGACATGGAAGCTGAAGCAGGTCATTGGCACTGCCGATACCATCCCGGGGTTAACCGACGTTCCATTTGTAGGGGCTGTACAGGTGGTGTGAAGGAGGGTAAAGCAATTATAATTATTTCCAGGCTTGGAGCCAGTCACTGGGTCCATTGCAATTTTTGCAACCTGAATGTGGCCTTGACAACAGTCAGCACTAACTTTAGGGCAAACACCATGATCTGAACCGTCCTGCATTTTAGGGTCAACTAACTGAACCTTCTGTACATTTAAGGCGGTGGTCTCCTACCCTAAACCGTGGGTGGCCTACGTATTGCACAAAAAAACCCCAGACCGTCGAGGCATGACCTTTTTGGTACACCATACCGCGCGCTCTAATGCCTTTCCCACGGGTAGGGAGCCTGCCGGGCAGGAGAGGCGGATACTCATTTCCGGGAGCCCTTGGTGACGAGGGGGGGTTTCGAGGACTTGAGGGGTGTTCGGAGTGGAGACGACACGGCTGAGTAAGGTGTTGTGTGTGGTGTCGTATAGGTTCTCACTTGCTGTCGCAGACTGTGGAAGGGTGCCTGAAGGGACCCAGCCTCGGCTTCCCGGGTTTCAATTCTCGAAACCCCCAGTGCTAGGCCTGCTCTTACTCATTTGAAGCCGAGGTGCATCTCTAATGGCTCCTTTCAACAACTTCATGCCTGCTCACAACATCCATTTCTAATGGCGGCCTTTCTTTCGACGAGCGGGCAGCTAGGCACGGCGACGAGTAGAGGATCGATCGAGAGAGAGAACCAGGACAATTGCGGCCTTGAAAAGCAGATTGTCGCAGCAAGGGCCAGTGAGTCAGTGAGCCAGCGAAGGCTGAGTGAGTCGTCAAGTGCACGCCAATGAAGCGACCGCCATCGCTGGAGCTACACTGTGCATGATCGGACGGATGTTGCATCTGTCTGTGGTGTGGTGGATTTCATCTTCGTCGGGGTCAAGTTTCTGATGAGAGAGCGTTGCATTCTGAGTCTCGCTCTGGAACGCGTTCAGGATTGCCATGAATGTCTCCAATTTAGGCGTGGGATCTCCGGACTTGCGGCTGAGTGGAGTTCAAAGATAGGAGGAGGTGTTGGTGTTCGAGGAATGGGAGGTGGAGAGGGTTTAGGGAGGTAGAATTGAGTGGTTAGGGTTTTAGGAGGACGTTGGAAGGTGCGGGAGAGTGGAGCCATGTGGATGGCCGGTGGAGTTGCGTGCGGGCTTCTTCTTCTCGTCATCTACGTGGGTCCAGGACGGATTTTTGTTTTCCGCAGACATTCGAATTCAGCTCGATTTGCCATTGTTTGGAGCTGCGTAATCGCGAGATTGGTAGTTGATCAGATTTGGATGGAGCGATTGTCACAGTGGCTGTGAGTTTGTAGTAATTGTCAATATTGTATGCGGATATATAGGATTCGGTTGCGTGGTGAGTTTTGTGAAGAGCGGATTTAGTAGAATTATCTGGAGGTATCTTTTAGTACAGTTAGAGTTGCAATCGTGCGGAGTTGAGGTGATTGAATTGCATGTCGATGCTGTGCCGGCAACTGAATTATTTGGCATTCAAATGTTGGTGACGTTGGAATTCGTCTTCCACGGTCCTTGAATTGGTGCTCTGTCCTTTGATTTTAAGGATAGGGTCTAAGATCAATCTAGTATTAATAGATTGGTTCCTTGAGTTTGCTCAAGGAAACTAAAGAAGAACGGATCTCATTTTGTTACCACGGCGTACAAGCGCAATTCTGGAGATTTGTAGTGAAAGTTGGCAGCAAACAATGAGTAGGTATTCCGTTTTGAGTTGTGTGTTTGTACGATTAGGGAGTGATCATGGTTTATTTTTATAAAGATCGAGGGTTGGCTCTTGTGACTAATTATTTTGGTAGTCTGTCGCCCCTGAAAGTTGATTGTGAATGTGCTGCAGGTGGAGCCAGTGCTTCGTAAGAGCCCGTATGTGGACTTCATCGTGCTTAGTCTAGATCAGTCCGTGGCCGCAGTGTTGCCTGGTAGCTGCGAAGCAGATTGCATTGGAACGGTGGGCCGAGGAGTCTGGTGTCCGTTGCTCGGATTTTGCCGAGTTGTGTTCAAAGCTAGAATCACGCGAGGAGGTTCTCGCTTCGTTGACCAAGGTCACTATGAAGCTTGAATGAGTTCGGGTAAAGCATTTCAGAAATGTTGTCGCCGGTCATGTCACTTCACAGTTCACACCAATTTTACAAGAAACTTATGACCTCACTATTCACACCTCTACTACAAGGCACACAGACGATCAAATTGATGCCACGTTGGAATAAACCTACCCACCATGGAAAATTTCCTGAACAGAAGCAGCTGGTAGAGAAGTCACCATTACTAAGAGGTGTGGAGGATGCCAAGCTTGGCAAGTCAGTGCTTTAGATCTCTCTCATCTTTCAAGTTCGCCCCAAGCGTCGTCAAACCGCATTTGCATGTATTATTGGGTCTTGTGTATATTGTTTGGATATCAGTGTGGACTTTATGATTGATTGTGAATGCACTGCAGGTTTAGGTTGTGCTTCGTTGGAGCCCATACGTGGACTTTGTGATGCTTCGCCTCGACTCGGTCCGTGGCCAACATGTTGCTCTAGTAGCTGCAAACGGCGGTGCACTGCAACGTTGGGATGAAGAGTCTCATTTGGGTTGCTCGGATTTCGCCGACCTGTGCTCGTAGCAAAAAACACGCGCCAAAGTTCTCGATTCGTTAACACAGGTACGGAGCTTGGATGAGGTAATGTAACGCATTTTAGATATGTTGTCGCCACTCATGCAACTACACAATTGATACCACCAACATAAAGTGATTCGAACTTTTCTTATACCTATCATGATCATCGGCCCATCAAGAGCTCATGTACGACAGGCACGGAGCGGTGTGCGTAGGGATGGAGGCGGCGCTAAACGACAGGGACAACATCGTCATGTGTGAACACTTCTTGCATGTTGCACTGGTTTTGAAACAATCGTTTTGTCGCTATTGTGCAGGTAGGTGGCGTGTGGAGGTACGAATGGCAATATCAGGTTAGTAAATCCCTCCTGTTTCCCAACTTCCTGTCGAATTCATTTCGCCAAGACATGTCGATTCAAATCACATAAGCTTGTTGTAAGTCCTAAGATGAAGCAAAAAGCGTAATCCTAACCATTGGTTTTCAACTGCACATCCTACACGACATGTTTTCTAATCCATCCAAACAACTTCTGCGGTAGTCGTGGGTCTTTCGAGAACATTGTGGATGCACGTCGTGGTTCCTTACTGTTCTCCGAGGATTCCCTCCCACGTCAATAAATATGTCCATGGTCTCTATGGTTATATTTATAGGGCGGGAGGGCCCACGGTGAGACGGGTATTTTGAAAGATGGATTTTGGGAACTATCTGAAGGATTTTCACACTCTGGCCTCTCGCAGTCCTAGACCACTAGCCTACGTCGCCCAATAACAGTGTCCACAACCGTGTAACACTAGTCTTGATCATCGAGCACCAGCTTGCGAATCCCTGTAGCTCTGTCCATATTCCTGTAGCTCTGTCCATATTCCTGTAGCACTGGTCTGAGTCGTTTAGCACCAGCCTGCAAGTCCGTGTAGCACTGTCCAAAGTCGTGTAACACTGGCCTTAGTCGTTTAGCATCAGCGTGCATGTCCGTGCAACACCGGCCTACGTTGGCGGAGAACACATCCTGCACCACATGTTTTCTAATCCATCCGAACAACTTCTGCGGTAGTCGTGGGTCTTTCGAGAACACTGTGGATGCACGTCGTGGATCCTTAGTGTTCTCCGAGGATTCCCTCCCACGTCAATAAATATGTCCATGGTCTCTATGGTTATATTTATAGGGCGGGAGGGCCCACGGTGAGACGGGTATTTTGAAAGATGGATTTTGGGAACTATCTGAAGGATTTTCACACTCTGGCCTCTCGCAGTCCTAGACCACTAGCCTACGTCGCCCTATAACAGTGTCCACAGCCGTGTAACACTTGTCTTGATCATCGAGCACCAGCTTGCGAATCCCTGTAGCTCTGTCCATAGTCGTGTGGCACTAGTCTCCGTCGTTTAGCACCAGCCTGCAAGTCCGTGTAGCACTGTCCAAAGTCGTGTAACACTGGTCTTAGTCGTTTAGCATCAGCGTGCATGTCCCTGCAACACCGGCCTACGTTGGCAAAGAACACATCTTGGACGACATGTTTTCTAATCCATCCGAACAACTTCTGTGGTAGTCGTGGGTCTTTCGAGAACACTGTGGATGCACGTCGTGGATCCTTAGTGTTCTCCGAGGATTCCCTCCCACGTCAATAAATATGTCCATGGTCTCTATGGTTATATTTATAGGGCGGGAGGGCCCACGATGAGACGGGTATTTTGAAAGATGGATTTTGGGAACTATCTGAAGGATTTTCACACTCTGGCCTCTCGCGGTCCTAGACCACTAGCCTACGTCGCCCTATAACAGTGTCCAAAGTCGTGTAACACTGGTCTTAGTCGTTTAGCACCAGCGTGCATGTCCATGCAACACCAGCCTTCATTGGCGGAGAACACATCGTGCACGACATGTTTTCTTATCCATTTGAATTACTTCTGCGGCAGTCGTGGGTCTTTCGAGAACACTGTGGATGCACATCGTGGATCCTTACTGTTCTCCGAAGATTCCCTCTCACGTCAATAAATATGTCCATGGTCTCTATGGTTATACACTATAAGAAACCCGTGTTTTTTGTGATGTTCCAAAAAACGCAGAAAATGTCAAAAAAATAGGGATGATGTCCATGAAAGCATCACCTAAAATTTGGATCAACCGAAACATGCAAAAACATGGCAAAAATTGCAGTCAACATGACAATGTTTACGTTAACGTCTTTGCCAACATATACGCGTGTCCTTGCTAACATCCCCATGTTTGGGAGCTAACATGCCCACGTGTCCCAACTAACATCTCCATGTTTTTTACAACGTCCTGTTAATTTTGATGTTTTTCTAGATGTCACTTTTCAAAATGTATATGTTTTACGATTTTAGATGACATCACAAAAAACACGGGTTTCTTATAGTGATATTTATAGGGCGGGAGGGCCCACGGTGAGACGGGTATTTGAGAGATGGATTCGAAGAACTGTCTGAAGGATTTTCAATCTCTAGCCTTTCGCACTCCTAGACCACTAACGTACGTCGCCCCATAACACTGTCCAAAACCGTGTAACAGTAGTCCAAAACATTTAGCGCGTCCTGTGTATCCCTGTAGCACTGTCCAAAGTCGTGTAACACTGGTCACAACCGTTTGGCACCAGCCTACGTGTCCGTGGAACACTGGCCTACGTTGCCCTAGAATACATCGTGCACGATATATTTCCTAATCCATCCAAATAACTTCTGAGGTAGTCGTGGGTCTTTGGAGAAAACATTTAGCACCCGCTTGTGTACCCCTATAGCATTGTCCAAAGTCGTGTAACACCGTTTAGCACGAGCCTGGGTGTCCCTGCAACACCGGCCTACGTTGGTGGAGAACACATTCTGCAGGATACATTTTCTAATCCATCCGAATATCTTCTGCGGTAGTTGTGGGTCTTTCGAGAACATTGTGGATGCACGTCGTGGATCCTTACTGTTCTCCGAGGATTCCCTCCCATGTCAATAAATATGTCCATGGTCTCTATGGTTATATTTATAGGGCGGGAGGGCCCACGGTGAGACGGGTATTTTGAAAGATGGACACGAAGGATTTTCACACTCTAGCCTCTCGTAGTCCAAGACCACTAGCCTACGTCGCCCTATAACACTGTCCACATGCCTGTAACACTAGTCTTGATCATCGAGCACCGGCTTGTGTATCCCTGTTGCTCTGTCCATAGTCGTGTGGCACTGGTCTTAGTCGTTCAGCGCCAGCCTGTGAGTCCCTGTAGCACTGTCCAAAGTCGTGTAACACTGGTCTTAGTCGTTTAGCATCAGCGTGCATGTCCCTGCAACACCGGCCTACGTTGGCAAAGAACACATCTTGGACGACATGTTTTCTAATCCATCCGAACAACTTCTGTGGTAGTCGTGGGTCTTTCGAGAACACTGTGGATGCACGTCGTGGATCCTTAGTGTTCTCCGAGGATTCCCTCCCACGTCAATAAATATGTCCATGGTCTCTATGGTTATATTTATAGGGCGGGAGGGCCCACGGTGAGACGGGTATTTTGAAAGATGGATTTTGGGAACTATCTGAAGGATTTTCACACTCTGGCCTCTCGCGGTCCTAGACCACTTGCCTACGTCGTCCTATAACACTGTCCACATGCTTGTAATACTAGTCTTGATCATGGAGCACGAGCTTGTGTATCCCTGTTGCTTTGTCCATAGTTGTGTGGCATTGGTCTTAGTTATTTAGCTCCAGCCTACGTGTCACTATAACGCCGGCCTACGTTGCCTACAGACACGAGGATATTAGGCAAACATATCCATCTCCGGGACCGATGTCAACTCGGCACAGGCATCGATTTAATAGTCGCACATGACAATCGAATTGATTTGCACTATCGTGTGTACTATCATCACAATGGTTTGGGGTCTAATGCAATGACAATGGAAATAAGAAAACACCAAATCGAATGAAGAACCACCACGTGGACTCCTTCAATCAACTTGATTCCTAACATGCCACGAAGCTGAAAATTTTGAGATTGAAAAATGCAACAGTTGAAATAGCCCTGTACATAGCTCATTGGTGAAAACGCCTCCTACGGTAGTTGCGCACATCGTCGCGGTCTTGTTGCTCTCTTTTCAACTCAATTGCCAGCATCCGGTTGACTTCCCTCTTCACCTGCACGTCCTCACGGTACAACATAGTGTTTCCGGCCTCCTGTCGTCTGAGCCACCTGTCTAGTGCAGTCTTCTTGGTCGTGAACTCGTTCACGAAACACCCGTTGGCACTGTAAAGGAAATGTGTCATGGCCATCGCTTAAATCATCCGCTTCCATCTACTGAGATGATACTTCAACTTGACATCGAGATGGAACTCGGGGTTCCTCCCATCAAATCGATTGACGTCAATAAGGACGTTGAACTCCCGACACATCTTTGCCAAGAAATTGCAAAATATAGCAGCCCGGAAGCACACGGGGTCGGTATGAGCCTCGTGCTGCTCACAAAACGCCATGTATGCCTCCGCACAACTGGATGGTGTATCAAATCGACCTGGGATGAGAGGCCAGTTGTATTCCACCGAGTCGATCGTGGCGTCTGGGGACCACCTGAACCTACGTGGGCATGGACAAAAGTGAGCGTCCGCGATGACAGCAGGAGGTGGTGTTGGTGTCCACGTCGCATCCACCACCCTCCTGTAAATGTTGGCCCACGAATACTCCTCGCCACGTGAGAGCCCATAATCTTCTAATATCCAGTCGATGGCCCTCCAAGATGGCAACGGTCTGTCGCTACTATCATCGAACAGCTCATTAAAATGGCCGAGAAACCTCTGCTTCCAATACGAGCCGAGCACAGGAGTTCTCACATCCAAAGCGGATGGGGCCTTGAACGAAGCTGGTGGCAGCATCAAAGGAAGTGTAGCATCAAACCCATCCGGGAAGGGAGTCGACTTCTGCAACTCACCCAACATCCACTTCACCAGCTCCCTACCACGGGCCACGCCAAAGGTGTAATGGCTATTTGTGAGCTCTCCCCTCTGTGCCACCTGCTCCCGTTCATGCGCCGCAGCCATCGTCAACATCAAAGCTTGCTGATCATCAAGTCGATTGCCAATCTCCTCCAACGAACGTCCATAGGATATTCGCTCCATCTCGTCAAACGCAGTGACCATCTGTTTCCACTTGATGCTATCTACTGGGAATGGTACAATCCTCGGGGCCTTCGAAGGTCGGTCAGAGAGGCGTCTTTTGCTCAACTGCTGCTCCAACTCCATGTAGTAGAGCAACGCGCATGCTTCCACATGTCCAATAGGATTGACGATCTTTTGTACTGCCATCAATTCTAGGTCTCCGCGTAAAATCATCTCACAAACCAAGTTCTCTTTCTTGAACCTGGAAGCCTGACGCCACATCTCATCAAACGCATCAGCGTCCAACTTATGTCCTAATTGAAAACCAAGAAGATATAACATCAAGTCCCTTTGGAATTCATATGCTCGGAACAATGAAAATGTGGGACCCGACTGTAGATCCTGCTGCCACATAGCGTCTTGTAACTTTTCAACTCGGCGATTGGCTTCTTCCACTCGGAGTTGCAATCGTCCATTGCTCTCTACCAAGGAATTCTTCTCCCTCACCAATTTGGCATCGTCTGCCCGAGCATGGATATCCCTTGCATGTTCCATGCGAATACCATTCAACTCCAGGCAAAATTGGGCCTTCAGGTCATTTATCTCAGCAGCCTTCTCCAATAGCAAAACATTGTTCTTACTTTTATGCGAAGCCACCTCCACCTGAAACCGAAGACGCTCTTCTGATTCCTTTACAAACTTGTCTTCGATTGCCGTTTTCTCATCCCTCAGAAGCTTCAAACAGTTGTCCTTCTCCTTGGTCTGAAGCTCGGCCTTCTTCAATTGGCTGCGCACCCGCTCAAGCTCCCTGTCATTTTCAGACATACACTCGTCGTAAAGTACCTGGGAGCTATGCATCCTCATCTTCAAATCTGCAATTTCCGCAGCTAGTCTCTCCTTGACCGTCTGCAATTCCATGCCAGCTTCGTCTTCGGGTTGCGCAGGCACCTCCATGGGGGACGTGTCATCCTCATGGAGCAAACCCTTCCCTCGTCCAGGTGGTACGGGGTGGATTCTCACGGTAGTGGTCATGGGTGTTTCACATCTCCTCCTTTTGCAACTAGAAGGACCCCCTTGAATTAGATTCCGGGTTGTGGTGGGTACTCGGATTGTTCCTCCCAATGCCGCGGCAGTCATTGTCTGTGGATCAACTTGACCTAGAGCCTTGACCAAGTTAGATATGTATATAGCAGAATATATCTTCTGTGGCTGGCCACTCACCGGTTTTCACATTTCCAGCTTGATCTGGGAATGCACTATATTTGCCCAACCGAGCTGTGCTCCCTCCCATGCCATAATCGCAGCGGATAGTCCCTCCTCGGTGAGTTGGCGGATCCCTTTCTCATTGATGAGGATCCTCTCGTTGAAAAACGAGAGCCATTCCTTGTAGACGCCCTTGGCCTTCGTCAAATTGAACCCCGCCGGACTGCGAGCCCCACTTTCAAACACCTTGGACTGCAAATTTTTGTCAATGTCTCCTACATCCGCCAGTCTTATGTCACCTGCAGGGAGTTTCAGTAGGGCTGCCACTTCATCCGGCCCAAAGTGTACATTGCACCCATCAACTTGAAAGTCGGTGACCTCCCCCTATTTCGAGTTGGCGAAAAATTCCTGCACAAGTCCGTCGTCTTGATCGTCCAACTCTAGAGACAAAAAATCCCAGACTCCAGCATCAATTAGATTTTGTTTATTGTTAACAAACTGGGTCCCCTAAGCTGGTTTCACCTTCCGCAACACCATCCTCTCCAGGATGAGCTCCTTACATGCCTTCCGATCACGCACCGACCCAACGGTGTTCTTGCGTTTGACCGACATTGTCACCTACACCTCTGTCTTTCCTTGATAGATTCACGAGCAATTACTACACAACAACGCCAATATAGAACCATGCATCAACCATGATCATCAACTGGATATGTGTGTTTGGAAATGTAATGTGCAAGGGTCACAACTTCATAGGTTTAGGAGCAACTATCACAAGGCAACATCGATATAAATTCATACAACAACCAAGATCATCAACTGGATGTGAGTGTTCAGAAATGCAATGCACCAGGATCACAACTTGATAGATTCCCAGGCAACGATTACACAGCAACGCCGACATAGATTCATGCAACAACCACGATGATCAACTGGACATGCGCGTTGCTCACCTGATAGGGCGTTGTGCTCTCCAACGTACCGAGGTCTCGACGATGCACACCGAAACTCCGATTCAACACTCTCCGCAGCTCTCCCACCATATCTAGTATCCACCCGACGACGAACCAGGAGATGGACTTGAAATAAACCGCGACTGAAATCGACTCGATTGTGCACCCTCCATGTGATCCCGTGGAGAAACTCCAGTACCTCCGTTCGGCGCCATAACTCGATGGTGTGTTCCCCGATAGACTTCATATCTCGATGGTGTGTTCCCCAGAAGACCTAACGACTAGAAGTTATTGGCCTACTCTTGATCGCTCACCTAAAATCCTATTGGCCTAGCCCACACCGTCAGTTGTAGAAGTCTCTTATCGAGAGAAGGTATCAAATTCATGTCTAATTGTATAATCCACAATAAAAAAATGCTTATTGTAGTACCCAATTAAAGCACGCCTTGGGGGAATTGACCCCCTCGTTGGTACTTACACGAGGTGGTCCCCATCTTTAATTCATGGGGTCCTTTTTCTGGCCCTCTTTTTTCGGGGGGTCCAAAGGCTTTTTTTTTAAAGAAAAAATTTAACAATTTTGGGGCCCACGGCTATTGTGTACACCCTGGGACACTGCCTTGCTATAAATAGGGCCACATCCCCAAAAAATAGGGGCCAGATTTGGCCCCACCACCTCATGGCCCCCTCGTGTAATTGCCAACGAGGGGGGTCAATTTGCCCTGGGCATAAAGTACGACATTCCGAAGTTCCTTTAGGTATTTAGGCCCATCGCCTAGGTTTTAATCGAGGGCCACTTCGCACCAAATCCAAGGTCAAGGGTCCGTTGGGTTCCACCAACGACTTTGCTTGAATGGCCAAAGTCCAACCCCTTGGCCTTCACACCAAAGGTCAAAGGCCAAAGGTGGTCGCCCTCCATGTGCCTACATGGCAACACATCTAGAGAGTTTTGGAGCCAAAACGATGGCCTCTCATCTACAAACTTGGGTCATTGTCTTTATCCAACCAAAACCTCCTTCGAGAGTCCACCAACCTCCTTTGATTCATAATATTTAATGAATTCTTTTAGCCTAGAAGTTTGGACTCTCGCCATTGTTTATGTTGAAATCCCAATGGACAGACTCACAACTCGGCCCTAGGTAAAAAGGGGCTGTAAGGGCTATGTTCATCAGCATGGAATGTTTATCCCTACACTTAATTTTACATCTACTGTAGTGCTACGGATACTATACTTGCCCTACTACACTATTTGTGAACAAGCGGACAAATAGTGTAAGCCAACAATGACATCAATGTACCCCCCAATCAAATAGTGTGAGCCACAAACGTCATTCACGTTGCCCCCAATCAACAATCCACCGTCCACCTACATTATCTGAACCCCTACATTTTCTCGATAATTTTACACTAGATGCCCTTCACAATTGTTGATTCTATTGCAATGAGCAAAAATAAGCTTGAAATGATCGAGGCCAAAAATCCAAACGGTTTAGGGTTAGATACACCTCACATCTTGTAGTAGGCGAAGTCAAAATCAAAAGGATGAAAATCTCCAACTTTCGTGTGGACAACAACCTTTGTGATTGGAACCCAATACTTACTGTGGCAATATGAATTCCCATGCTACGCGGAGACAATAATCATTTTGAAGACATTTTGGCGACAGTACTCCACCACGACCAAGCCAAGTCTGCAGCCTTCGTACCGAATCGAACACTCTCGCAGTATGGTGTGCAGAAAGAAAATATGTTACACACTTATGGTTACATTGCAAAAGTGCTTACCCATGCAATCTTCGCTGGAGGTACTACAAAAGAACTATAGCAGTACATTGCGATGAGCCACGATTTTTCTAGATAAGTTGTGTTGTCCAAGATTTTGATGCCAAGCGAAGTCAGAGCCTGTTGATCCACTCAATGCGGGGATGATGAAGAACCTTTTTTCCTATTTCAAACATGGTGATCATTCGATCCATGCAATCAAAGACGACGAAACTCAACATACATGCATTGCAATCATTGCAATTGAACCACATGTTGATTTGTGATTCTCCTGAAATCAACGTACTCTATCATCTTATCTCTTCATACCAGTTGCACATGGGCTTTGAAATCTTGGTTGAGTACTACAAATTCTGACAAGCATACGAGTTTTATCATTGTGCCATAGGGATGGAAATATGGTTATAAGTTCAACCAGGACTTTTGTCAACGAGTGAGATCTTGGTCGGTGTCTGTCGCACCTAGAAAAACATCGTCCATGACATCTTCATATGCCATGCAATGCTTTCATGAATGTTGTGGTCAAGGTACTCGAGGTAGATGTTCGTTGAAGGGTCATCCGCAAATTAGAAACAACCTTGGAGGAGGAAGGATCCAAGATTGTACGAAATTGTGATTTGTATGATTGTAAAACTCACAAAGATCCAAGAATGTACAAAATATGTTTCATATGCTGACTGATGACATCGCCAGGGTCCACCCGGGTTTACGGTATTCACATGTCGAGTCACCTTGGTTTCGAGATGTCACTAGGGCAGCCCTAGGTGGAGTTTGTGCCTAGGGTTATGCCATTGCACTCCAAGGATTACAAGTGAGGGGGGTGCCTAGCCCCAGAGAGGGGCATGGACGTTTTCGCATGTCCCTCGATCCACCAGGTCTACCCAGCGTGGGCAGTGTTTGTCGCCTGGGCTACGACCCAACAGATATGCACGATCAAGTTCACGTGGATGCGACATCGATGGGTTTAGCAAACGCCGGGGCGATCCTATAGCCTCAAGATGGGTCGCGACGGCCGCAACCGACGGCGGAGCGTGTCAAATCTTGGGTTCGACTCTCGGTTGAGCAAGTGGCCCAATAACCCACGGCCATGCTAGAAATGGTGGCCGCCAGAGAGAGCCCCGGCAGACGGAGAGACGGTCTAGAGTACGTCTATGTTGTAGAAAATTGGTACCCCAGGTGAGGTCAAAATGTGTCGATCCACTTGACGTGGGGAAGAAAATGATTCGTTTTCTCCATGTCAAAGTTAAGACTGGTATATCGCGAGTACGTTGCCTAATAGGGATTTTTTCATCCAGGGGTTGGATGTGTAAAAAACAAGCACATATGCATTTCACGTCGAGTGCACCGAAAACCACGGTTCAGGGTGATCTTCGGTATCGAATTGCAGTTATCCTCTGGGGATCCATAACAATGGAGAGTGTGGCAAAATTCTGGAATAACTCGAGAAAATTGCCCCGGTAATGCTAGCGTGGTGCCCAAACGACGCCCACGTGATGCCCTTGGAAGACACCCACGTGATGCCCTTGGGAGATACTCATGTGATGCCCTTGGGATATCCATCATGTCCGAATGTCTGCGGTGGCGGCTACGTGCCGGCTTTGGTTGGTTGCATGGAGCACACCATTTTCTTGGAGACCGTGGATGGATGGCGGCATGTTTTCCGTAGGTTTAGATTCTTCCATAGATCACAATTGAATGCCATTGGGAAACCTGTCCTTGCAGTCTGCCCACTCGGCCCAGGCAGCCTCAACCGACCGTCAATTAGAACAAACGGGTGTGGGCCGTTTGTCGCGTGAGCCTGGGCGTGACAATCAAATTTTGTAAGAACGTGCGATGGAATGTGGGTGGGTGGAGTCCCGGGCCCTCCGAGCGATGCGTGTCTGGCAGATGGAGCCCAAATCTTGTATCCAGGTTAGCGGGTGATCCAAGTGCTTGCCTCAGAATTATGATCGTTGACGTCGATCACCCCCGAGGAGAGTCTGGTGCCAAGATGTAAGCGGTGGCGGTGGACGTGATCGGGTGGAGTGCGTTGGAGTTGGTGGACAGGGGAATCGATACCTGGCCGTTTCTTTCCGCGACCACCGCCAGGTTTGGTTTCTTCCGTGAAGTTTGAACATCCAAATTGTCGTATCCTAGTCTACTTTCCTTCTAGAATCATGCGTAGTGCACCTCCACTCTTCTCAACTCCAATGTCGATGGCATCCAGCGTATGGATGGGATCATGCACTTTTGGTACGGGGTCCCGGAGTGGTGAGCGTAGTTGCGCCTCCATGTTCCCTTATCCCATGAACCCTTGCCTGGTGTTACATGTTCAGCATCGATCATGGGTTTATAACTCGATGGCCGTCTCTCACCTGTTCAGGATTCACAATGACGGAGTTTGGATGTGAGGAATGCGACTGCCAGCTGTTCAGCAGCAGGGATGGACTACGCTATCATAAACAAGTCCACGTCAAGAAGTGCATCGTGAAGTTGCCCATAGACGGTCCCATGCGTCACCGCGAGGTTGTCCTGGAGAAGGATAGCGCAGGGTGGTTTACATGTTGCCGGTGCTCGGCCGGCAAGACCCAATGGGTTCATTCAATCAGGAGACACTGCTTGGCTTGCAAGGAAGGGGTCCAAGGAGCATTTGATGCTCCAGCGTCCACTCCAACGATCCAATCACCCGTCCAGGGAGAGGGAGTCACAGATACGTGCGTTGTGGGGGAGGGTGTGGATCCATACATCACAGGGGGGTTGGGATACATCGTCAACGAGTTCCTCCATGTAGCCATATGTGGAACATGCGAGTGCATAGTGGCTACACAGAGCATTGCCCAGCATTCTCGGAGGGTCCATCACCGCGTGGTAGATGAGGAGCGACTCAGGCTGGACATTGATCATTTCCATCTTGTTGAAGGGATGGCCTCTCTGAGCAATTACATGAGCGACTCCATCGGCCTGAGGGATCCCGTGGCCGGGCTCTTCGTGGCAAATGGATTTGTGTGCAATGTTTGCAACACGTTTTATTGCGGAAAAAGGTCGACCATCAAGAAACACGTCCACAAAGAGCACCATGGGAGGGATTGTTATGAGAGTTGCTTGGTGCAACGACTTTGTGAATTGCCTGGGTATAATAGCTGGTTCGGCGTGAACCATGGTATTGTGGAGGCAGACCACACTCTTCTCATGGATATCATTTGAAGCGACGCAAGAGGACGGGTGGAGGGAGGGCCCGTGGACTTCGTGGACAAGGACCCCAGGCATGTGCCTTTGTTCATAAAACGGCTCAACTGGGACACATTCATACGGGGCATGGGCATGGACGTAAAAATCGTGGCACCTCTACTGTCACCCCCCGGAGCGGGGGATGCTCGGTTTCTCCCGGACAGACTCCGAGAGGTCTGTCAGTCGTTGATGTTAGACTTCCTCAACATCGCCGGTTCGGCCGAGGTTTTGCTGCGGAGGAAGGTGAAGTCCACAAAGGCCATCGACACCTCCAATCACCCATTCAGCCGATTGGAGCAATCGAGTGAAGAGTATGTGGCGTCGTTGGTACACCTCATCGTCATACTCTTGAGATCCGCCGATAGTGAACTGGGGGATGATGATGGATACGATCCAGTCCTTCCTCAATTGGTTCCACTGGGCGACATCCTACG
Organism: Bryoerythrophyllum caledonicum; assembly: GCA_963971425.1. Lineage (NCBI taxonomy): Eukaryota > Viridiplantae > Streptophyta > Bryopsida > Pottiales > Pottiaceae > Bryoerythrophyllum > Bryoerythrophyllum caledonicum. The sequence goes on along the minus strand of OZ020515.1, from coordinate 130,453 downwards.
ACGGAGTCTATGCTATCTTAGGACCAACCTACAAGGAGAAAAGGGAGACAACGGTTGGGCCAATGAAGGGATCGGTGAGTCCAAGGCAATTTGCATGCAGATCCTAGAGGACCTCTTCTTTGTTCTACGGCCATCCCATCTCATGCCAGAGACATCCCTACTGGTTTACAGATTTGTGGTCTTCAAGGTGTTGGTGCCACATCGTGTCACATCCCCCGACGACGTGACCCACCGCATCTCAATCATGATGTATTGGTGTCGCTGCCTTGTCCTCTACAAGATTGTCCACACCCTCGAATCCGCGGCGGTGGACTTCCATGGAGCCACTGTGGAGGAGAGATTTCTTGTGTACGTTCAAGAGGATTTCCGCACACCCTTCTGCTCAATACTACAGGCCAAACGACTAATCTCCAAGGTCATGGGCAATGAAAATCCTCTCCCAAAGGTCGTGTGGTCTGGGGACGCACAGCTGGTGGATGGGATTGCTATCAACATTGAGAGCATATCTACCATGATAAAGAGTACTATTGGTGAGCTATACATGGGCCTAAAAAATGACCTACTCCTCGGTATGCCAGCACACGATTCCAACAGGGGGTCCCTCCTGAGGAGCAGACTTGGAGGAGGGTTGGAGGACAATTTATCAAATAAAAGGGCCGGGTACTGCTTTGTATCCCACAAAGGAAATCATTGTTCGGACTACGTCTCCGAACTCGTCACCCACATTGCACGAGATCCCGGCCTGCGCCGCCAATTCGTGGAGCGTGTCGAACACGGGACCAGAGTCGTTTGAAACCAGGGTGCGTTGAGCAAGTGGATGCGCAAGGTGGGGAAGTGATTGGAAAAACTCCTCTCCGTCGTGCACCTCCTTGTTGGGCAGCCCGGGCGAGGAGTGGAGGTCCTCACCGCTCTCATCCGGAACACACACACCGAACTTCGCAGTGTGTATTTCGTGGGTGGCCTCGTGATGCTCGTCTCTTTCTATGGAAAATCGGACAACGGCCGAGGGTCGCAACGGCCCATTGCCCGGTTTCTGTGTAAGGATACCTCATTCCTGCTCGTCAATTACCTCACGTACGTGCGAGACATGGAGGTCGTTGCATCGAAGGCCTTGTACGGGGAGGACGAGATGTGCTTGTATAATCACATATTGCCCATGAAGGAGGGATGCGAGATGAAAAGTCGGGACCTGTCGGAGGGTATCTCGGAGATGTTCCTCAAACACCTGAAGGTCCCACGCACCCTGAGCGATTGGAGGCACATGGCCATCGCATGGATGGGCAGATATCTAAAGTACACCGATGCTTCGAAGCTGGCGCGCAATGGACCCTTGGATAGTCAGGCAGGGCACTTGCAGAGAGTTGCAAGCATGGTCTACGGTCGGTCCAATTTCGACCATCCAAGCATCGGACGCAACGAGTTCCAGCTGTTCCGACTAGTATCCGTCGAATGGCACAAGCTCCTGGGGCTCCGCACCGACGATCAGGACGGGTCGGTGGCCAACGAGTCCGGGTGGGAGCGACGGCCGACCCAACACGATGACGTCGGCCGGGGCAGTGCGGGCCCGCATACATCCAATGTCCACCACCATCACCAACACCGTCACGAGGTCGTGGTAATCCATCCGGTCGGGAATATCGGTACAGGGATCCCATCCATGGTTTGTACCGAGACCATGGTGCATGGCCTCTTTGCTCTGGGGCATGGAGGGTTCAAGAGCCCGCATCAGGCCAGCGCCATGCGCCAGACCCTGGCCCGTGAAGGAGACGTATTGGCTGTCCTACCCACCGGCGGGGGGAAGACACTCCTCTTCCTCCTACCCGCTCTCCTCGAGAGGGGCCGTCTCACCACGGTTGTTATATGCCCCTTCGTGGCACTCAGGGAGGACATGCTACGTCGCCTGGAGGCCAACGACGTGTCGGTGGAGGTGTACCAGCCCAACCTCGCTCCTCCCACGAGCGGAGTCGACATTCTATTGGTCTCCGTGGAACACTGTGTGGCCGAACCTCTCCAGCGCCATATCGGATATCTGAACGAAGGAGGCCGATTGGCAAGGATCGTCGTCGATGAATGCCACGTGGGGATTACGTCGAGTCCCTGGAGGCCGGGCGCCGCCAACTTGGCGTTCGTCCGAAAAGTGCGTACTCCACTGGTCCTGCTGTCGGCGACGGTACCCCCCAGCATGGAAGGTCGTCTCACGGAGTTCTTCAACTCCCATCCTTCCATCGTTCGAAGTCAAACGAGTCGGTCAAACATAGCCTACGAGGTGAGGAAGGTTGACTGCACCTTGAATGAGGCCCTGATCAGGGTTCTGCTGGAAAGGGGGAGCGTTCCAAAGTCCATCGTCTTTCTCAGGGGGAGGGAGCAGACCGGGGCCCTAGTGGCAATCCTACTCACTCTAGGCATCGCCGCTGTCAACTACCATGGACATATGGATGCACCGTCCAGGAATTCGGCGCAGAATTCGTGGATGACCGGAGCTGCAACGGTCATCGTGGCCACGGGGGCCTTCGGAACGGGAATAGATCTAGACGCCGTGCGCCTCGTTGTTCACGTGAACGAGCCGTATTCAATGATCGACTTGGCACAGGAGAGCGGCCGGGGTGGCCGGGACGGATCGCCCACCAGGCATATCATCCTCCTGCGAGGCACGTGGCAACCTCGAGAAGACACCTCCGCCGAACTCAAGGAATTCACGAGCGGGTCGAGATGCAGGCGCTCCGTGCTCCAAGAATACGTCGACGATTCCGGGATGGATTGTTTTTCCTGCAGCTCGGCTCTATGCGACGTGTGTCGGGGGTTGGCCAACCACGCCCGGTGTCTGGCATCCAGCGGTGCCATGGGATTGGGTGCTTCGAGGGCCCGCGCGATCCCGGACGACGTTGACGTGCTCGCCGGGGTGGACGGAGGCGCATCGGCCATGCCGAACGGTACTCCTTGGAAACGGATCTGCGTGGCAGGTGCTCTAGCCTCTAGGTCGGCGGATGGAGCAAGGGATGGTCATGCAAGCCAGAGAATGGCTCTGTTGGGGTTCTCTCGGTACCTGGAGAGTGTGAGAGGCAAGTGCATCGTCTGTGCTGTCAGCGAAGGACACCAGTGTGGCCACGACGTGTCACAGTGTCCACGTCTCGGCTCCCATTGTTACAGGTGCTTGGCACCGGAACATGGATCCACCGACTGCAGGAATCGATCACTGTGGAGGAACGGCCAGTGCTTCGGTTGCGGATTGCCCAAGGCACTCGGAGAACAAATTGTCCACCCCGAGAAGTTCGGAACGCAGTGTGGGTCCATGGGCTACGACAAGGTCGCGCCAGCCTGTTGGTTCTTCCGGAGGAATCCACACCGGTTCAGGGGTGCGTTGGAAGGGTGTGCATGCCCCCCCGGCGTGGATGATCGCTAATTTGCAGAGTGGTTGGCCGGCACGTGCCCGGGCTACGTATCGAATGCCATTTACCTGGTCGTCTGCCATGTGAATACCCTGACATGATCGTGTGGAGGGTGCCGGACCCATCCAATCGTCGTTGCAAGTCGACCGGGCTGCCACGCCCCGCACCATGGATAGCATCCTGTTGCGTCGGATATCTCGATCCCCTCCGTGCAAGGGGCACCCATGTGACAGGTCGACCGGTCCACTGGGCTTAGAGCGGAGGGTCCTGTCATGGCCAATGGTCCTCTCATTAGGGGCTTCTAGTTTTTCTCGTGCTGCTTCCTGTCATTGAAATTTCCAGTCCATCTCCATGGCCATCCTCCGACTTGCAATCTTCAACCCATTCTTTCGATCGTTTAGAATCCGGGGTGCAACGGAAGGGAAGGGTTGCTTGTCAATTGGGGTATGCAATTTATCCACTAACTGGGCTTGTGAGGGGTTTAGGGTGGTATATATCCCATCCCGGACCGCCGACTCTTTCTAGGAGGCTGGGCAGTGCAATGCAAGTTAGTAGATAAGAGAAACGGTTTAGGAACGAACTCAAAAAAAGAAGGGGGGAATTTCAAATTGGACTCTATCCCGTGCTTCCATGCAACTATACGATGCCCTACCCTCTCTGCTCTCGGTTGGTGCAGGGTTTAGGGAGCCAGGCGAATCTCCCTCTCGGACCATGACCTTTTGACGATCTCGGACGCGATAGATTCCAGGATGCATGTCGGCAGTCTCTGACCCCCGAGAACACCCGTGGAACAGGTTTCCCCCTGACTAGTGGGCCCTATCGCCCCCTCCACGGATCGGGGCGCATAACTGTTCGAAATCTTCCAACTAGTTACTACACACTCGTTGGATTGGGACGATTCGCGATCCGGTCCGCAATCACACGTCCACGTTGCGTAGTTTCGGTATCCCTGGAGGTTGGAACCATTCGTGGAAACAAGAGGTCAACGTGCAGGCAAGCGCCCCAGGCTATGACTAGCTCCGGGTCCACGGCTTGCCAAACAGAGCCCCTGCCAATTTCGCGAATACCACCGCCCAGACATCTCAATGCTCCTCCGATATCATAGGTGTATATTGCATGGGTCCACTGCACGCAACGGCAATATCGTAGGTGTATATTGCATGGATCCATTGCACGCAACGGTGATGGTTCCATGTACAAGTGTTCGGAACCTACATCCTTGACAAACCGGTGATTCATGATCACAGGCGCGAGAAGCCATCGTCAATTATGGGAATTTTCAATATATAAGGGAGATTTTGTCTTGGTTGCCCGTGCATGTCGTTGTCAGGGGGCTCTGAAGTGTCCTATGGATCGTGGATGGCCTATTAAAACTGGTAATTGTGGAGGATACCGGGACAGGCGGGGTTCAGGAACCAAAGTGGCATCGTGTCGGCCAGTGACCCGTGGTAATATCTCGATCCATGCACATCACGGCGCGACCTCGGGCTCACGGTTTCATCCACCTTCCAGATGGGGGTGTTGCCTTAACACTCCGGGGTCAAGCAAGGCCTAGGGGAGTCGATTTTGCACACGCAGTGATAGGGTCCATCCTCGTGGGGTTAATTGCCCACCGCCATTGCAAGGCTGTCCGCCTATCGAGGTCTCGGAGGGGCTTCCCCATATGATGGCGGGAGTGTACTATGCCTCCGCCAGCATCCAAGCAACCTCGAATGTATTCCTCCAGCGCCCTCGTCTTGGTCTTATCCTCGTCCCATGTCCCACGGAGTTATGCCTCGTTGCACATCCACCTCCAAGTGCTCTACTCCATGCAACATGTCCCGGGGTCACGGAGAATATCGATGCCTCCATTGCATCTCCGAATGGTTAAATGCATGAACCCGCCGCCATCGATCAGGTGAGTGACCGACCGCTCCAACTTTGAATGCTCGCTCCTATGACAAATCGTGTCGATGCTTGGAAGTGTGGCAGGAGTCCGATCGCATTCGTCGTTGGTCGCACCGGATTGGCATGGCACGGTGCAGCCCACGTGAATGCCTGGTCCGTGGATCGCCACCGTGAAAATCCCTGCATGCCCGAGACCTCGGTCGAGGCAATCTCCAGGGGGGCTGTTGCTTGCGGCAAGGTGTTTGCAAGTTGTATGATGCATTGTTGCAATGTTGTAGCTGTCGTCAGGATGATGTACTTTTCGATCGTCATTGAGTGTGAAATAACCGTTTTTTTCACCGTCGAGTTGTCGAGCCGTTGCAGATTTGGGACTTCCTAGGGCACTGTGCACAAGCGGGGGAGTATCGGATCCGAGGCGAATATCGAGGATGTGCCCATGGCAATCCAGATTTCCCCTCATCAACGTTGAGCTTCCTCGCGGCGTGGAAGCGGTGGCTGGGCGATCTGTTTGGGGACCATCCATCTCGGAGGACCGCAAGAGAGGCCTCTGACCAGCCGAGTTGCACCAAGTACACCCACTGATCGGAGGATCTTCCTTGGATCGACGACCAATATCAACCCGAGTGGGTGCCGGCCGTACAGCGTGGCGATCACCTCCACGTGCTCGAGGCGATCGTGCGAACGACCCCGCTAAACCGCCGGCATGGCCGAGGCCCGAGATGGTACAGCCGAGCTCGCTCCAGCCATGGAGGCGTTTGTCAACCCCCTCCATCCCGAGCCGTTCGCCGATGGCGAGACGGTGGGAAGATGGGGGGACCTCTCACAGTTCAAGGGCTGCGTGGAAGAATGGAGCTTCGGGATTCCGGGGTCTGGAAAATACGTGTACCTGTCGTGTCGCGGGGCGGACGACGGTGGCTTCCTCCCACTGAACGGGTACGAGAAGGTCGCAGCGCTCGAGCTCCTCCACGGGGAGCACACCGTCATCACCCTTCGCGCCGTGGATTCCGAGGGACGTGAGATGCACTTCGTCCACTCCGTCGTCGTAGGGATGGGCAGTGGCGGGGTGCGGTTCAACGTGCCGAGCCTCCTGAAATCTCTCCACGGCACCCCGATGGAGTGCCTCTTGCCCACGCTCGAGCCAGCGTGCCTGCCTCGGAGCGATACGGATCCGAGGGATGTCTATACGAGGGTCAGCCAAGTCTTCCGGGCGCTGGATGGATGTGCGACGCATAATGCGCTCACCCTGTCCAGCCCCGGCGGTGGGGCTCCGGCCTTGGTACGCTACAACGTCGTGGATGCACCCCTCCCAGGCACCGGGGCAGGTGCGGTGGATGTGGATGGCGACCCGCCCAGTGGAGCAAGCCCGTGGCCCCGGATGCATGCCGGGAGATCATCTCCGGGTGCCAGGCCCCATAGGAAACGGAAATCCATTGGGACGGCCACGGAGAGTTCGGGGTCTGAGCCGACCCACGGCCGTGGATCGAAAGGGAGGGTGGTTGCGCGTCACCCGGGATTCCATGGGGACCCCGAGGTGTCCAGGGGACCCGAGGGGGATTGTCTTCTCCCCTCCAAGAGGACCTCCGGCGTTGACAACTTCGCCGGGTGCACGATCGCCAAGGAGGGGTACTTGGTCCGCAAGCCCGAAGACAACATCATGGAGGGCGCCGTGGCCAAGTTGCTCTAGATGGGGGACATCGATCGGCAACAGAGGGTGTGTTCGACGCCCGTGGACTCCACGGGGGAGTTGCTCAGAGGGATGCCGACGTCACGGGACGAAATCAAGGACAATGAGTCCATGATCATCTGCGGCCACCACAGTATCGCGGCCCCGGAGAACCTCCAGCGGGCACAAGGTCATGGGAGACAACGCCACGAGGAGCTCACTGGGCGGGACGCTTGCACGGTGTGGTCACCGGATCCCTCACAACTCAACGACGTCTCGAAGTTCATCAACTCCACCAACCATCCAAACCACGCCCGGCCCACGTGGGCAACCCAACTCATAAGTGCAAGAAATGTCTGGGTTGCCAATGGTCGTCCGACCAACAAGGCACCGGGCTCGCAGAGCCGGCGAAACGAGGCGATCTACGACCCTGAGAAGTACAGTGTAAGGTTCCGAACCCCGAAAGTCGTATGGTCCGGAGGCGTAGTTGTTTTCGAGGGTCCAATGGTCATAGGGGTCAGAGGTTTCAAAATTCTACAGGCCCCGGTCTGGGGTCACCCATCCACCACCCGGGAACCGGCTCGTATACGTCGGGATCGAACCCCGCCATGTGGACGATCCTCCCCGTAGACGTCATAGGCAAAACTTCACATGGGATCCTCATTTGCATGTGCCATGTGCATCGCAGGTTTTTTGGAAATCGTGGTGGGCCGTTTCCAGGACATCGACCCCGGGGAGGGTGGCGCTAAGGTGAAGTGCGCCTCCGACCTGAATGGCGAGGTACAAGTCATCACTCTTGCCGACGAGCACTTCGGTCTCTGGAGGGAGTTCTTGGATAGGCACCACGAGGGCTCCCTAATCAACCCCGACACCCTAGAACCATACAACAGGGCAAGGAATTTCAGGCCCGGCCACCAATCCCGACTAACCAGGGAGTTCTTCAGGGGATTCGGCCATCTGACCGACAACGATCTCAAGGTCTATGCCCAGCACCTCCTGGGCACCACCCCGGGCCGTGGCCTGCCTTATCCAAAATGCACCGTGCGTAGGCCGAGCCGAGTTCGGGCCTTCGCAATGGGCGGGCAAGATTGGGTCGAGCGGAGAAAACGGAAGCACGTCGTATTAGAAGAGTTCGTGGACATCGACCCCGGCCTGGGGTTCGTTCGGGGCGACGGTTCCATCGACGAAGGAGCCTGGAGAGGGTGGAAACGTGGGCACACGTTCTCGGCCGCATCTTGGAACATGCTACTCAATCGTCCCTCGAATGGTTATTACAGCAGGCGCCTGATCAACGAGTGGAAGCTGAAGAGGGCTGCGGGGCTACAGGACAAAGCCCCCGAAGCGCTGCCGTTCTTCTCCAAGTTCCTATCCTGGAAGAGCAACCCCACATACCAAGACCCGGGTCATATCGAGATATGTGGGCAAGATACATCGTCCCTCGGATTCACATGTGATTGGGATCGCGGCGGAGGCAGCGAGCCCAGGCTTGGTTTGTTCGACCTCAGGGAGGTACCTGGTCAGAACGAGACGGATGACGGGGCGACGATGGATTCGCATTTTCGCACTTACCTAGAGGCCCTCCTCAAACTGGATGGTCCATCCATGGCATCTTCCACGGTGTGGGTTTGGATAGCCGGCATGGGCCGGCAAGCCGATGTGGCCCGTGCCTTCGCCAAAGAGCACCTGTCCCAGTACGCGTGCCTGGACTCTTACTACTACCCCTTGACACAAGAGAGGATATGCGACGTCCGTCCGTCCTCGAGCCCCCCTGCAGTCCCACTCATTTTCCTGATCAGGAACGATGACCCCGACTTCGTCGTGCTCAGATCACGGGTCAGCGCGGAGTACAGGGTTCCCAGCACCCTGCCGTACTACCAGGAAGTTGGGAGATTCTTGGAAGCGCGATATCGAATGTACAGTTCGGAGCTGAGGATGGAATTCTACTTGGAGATGCTAGGGCAGTTCTGCAACAGCGGGGAAGGACTCTTCGGCGTGCACACCGGCTTGAAGTGCATCCTGGCTGCAAAGGTGAGATCCGAGCACCGCGACCTCGATGATTAGCACGGGTCCATGGGATGTGCACCGCCATGCGCACCAGTGCCCAGTCCATCCTCGCCCGAGGGACGTTGGCACCATCGCCCACCCCCACATGGGGTCGCACAAGCGTCCCGCTCTGTGCCACCACGTCGTTCCCATCCAGAGGATAGCATGGCCATATCTTGTGCCGTGATAATTTATCCACCATGGTGTTCGTGATCACGTTCGTGGGTTTAGGAACCCACCCCTCCACATGGATTGGAATCGAGCATTGTATGATCTAGGTTGTGGATTTCGGTCAATGGACTTCCCAACAATATATATCGTCCCATTTCCTTGGATGCAGATGTGCGGGATGTCCTACCATGGCATCGTCGACGAGCGGCTGCGCGAGTCCCTCCAAGGCCGCCTCGACCAGTGTGGGGCATTGGACATGTATGACTTCTTGCAGGTGCGTTGTCCATATCAGATGGACCAGCTTCCGAGGGAGGGGGGCCCCTCGGGGGTCCTGTGTAGCGCCGTGCACGCCAATCCCCTTCGGCCGACGGGGGCGGAGGCGGACAAGGGCTCGGGGACATCCAACTCGTCCGAAAATTCGTGCCGCGACCCCGTGGCTGCCATCGAGGGTTCCAATCAACGCGAGTCTGCCCTGGACGCTGTAGCCCGTCCAGCCAGTCCCCACTACGGCGAGGACCTCCCCCAAGGCGATGCGGCAAGGGATCCAGGAGAGGTGGCCCCGCTGGTGGGCGAGGATGTTCACGGGAGGGAGGGATGGGGGCATGAGGGCGACCACAGTGGCCCATTGGATCCCTCCCCTCCCATCCACCACCCATGCTCGCCACGCCGTCCAGGGACGTCGGAACCGTCGTGTTCGGGCGATGCTCCAGCGTGGGGCGCCAACGATGGGGAGGGTCAGGGCGCGGTGGAGGGGGGGAACATCGGGAGTATTCGGCCCTGCAATCGAGATGACGTTCCCGATGCCAGAATCGTCGGAGATCGATCGGATGGCCACGACGGTGTGCGTCCACTGCGCGAGCCATCCGCGCCGCCCGTGGAGGCGACCTGGGGTACACGTGATGGGCCGGTAGACAAGGTAGGATGTGACCTCCCCCCGCCCTCCGTCAAACCCACCTCGTGCGAGGCTACAAGCGATGACCTCCGGTGCGTTGCCGGCAAGGCCTCTCCTGCCCGGCCAGCAGCCGTGGAAGGGGGAGGGGGGGGGCCGGAGGTGGAGGGGGGAGAGGGGGGGCCGGAGGTGGAGGGGGGAGGGGTGGAGGAGTGGGGGACGAAGCGGAAGGCCGGGGATGGGACTGCCCAGAAGTCGGAGCCGGTCGAACGCACCCAGAGAGCGGCGGAGCGAAGAGTTGGGATGGCACTAGACCAGGCCAACGGGGACCGCGATCGGCGATCGGAGGCCCCGAGGGAAGGGCCGGAGCAACGAAGGCCATCGCAACGACCGTGGGACCCTACGGCCGTCGAGGAGAGTCCTGGCCCTGTGACGGCCCCCCCAGGATCAGTGGCGATCGGGAGTGCCCCTTCGAAGCTCAAGACGAAGGTTACCATGAGTGCGGGGCCGGGCGGCGCGTATGGGTCGCCCGCACGGGCCAGCGTCCGTAGGTCGCCGGGCAACGTTCGTGCGAGCCCACCCCCGGGCCCGGTGGGCATTGACCCCTGCCACCCCGTTTTCGGCCTCGTTGGGCTCCCTCTCCCCGATCGCAACACTCGGGGCTCGATTCCGTCTCTCATACCGGTCGTGGATCTGACCGGCGAGGACAGCGAGCCCGACGCCGACGATTCGCGGACCCATCTAATCCCGTCTCCTCCGGTGCCAGCTCCTCCGGCGTCCAGGATGTTACCAGGACCGGTTTGGAACTTCGACCTCGACTCTGATGCGGACCGGGGTGACATGGCTCCAGAGAGCACGGACAACGCCGCTCGGCCGACGTCTTCCGGGCACGGGCAGGCTCTTCCAACAGCCAATCACGGGTTACAAAGGTTGGAAGGCCGAGGTGAGGGTCGCACGAGCCAGGTATGTATTTCTCGGCATCCGCAGTTCCTACATATCGGATCGTATTTCATCTCCAACGTTATCTAGCGTGGCTTCCTTGCCTGTCCCTATAAGTCCCATAGTTGCATTCCACAGGTGTGTCCATCCATGTCACAAGATAGTCACGTGTACAAGGGGTGTGAACACTAGTGTTGGGCAATGCGTTCGTTTTTCGCCCGGGCGAGGGTACATGGGACCCAACGTGAGAGATCTAGCACATGTGAATGCTTCCATGTTTCCAGTGACGTGTTGGAGGCCTCGCAAACGCACACCATGAGTCGAGGTCACTTCTGAGTCGTCACATTGTGGCGCTCGGTCCGAGGCTCTTCTTCCTTGCCTTGGATTTTCTTTTCCAATTGGATGCATGAACGATGTACACAAGGACCTGGGTCTCGTAACTCCCAATCCATGGACAGCTGGGAAACATTGACAGTTTGTTCTTGAATATTTTTCTACAGGGTTTGGGACCGTCAACCGTCGGTGGGGAGGGCCTCTCGACAAAGCATGGTGGCACGGGCCCTTCGAAGGCCCCCAAGTGGCTGAACGTTGTTCTCGATATCGATGGTGTCCTCTGCGAGTGCACTGACTCGGGATCCACGGAGGGGACCACGAACGAGACTCCCTATGCCATGGTCGGCACGAAGAGAGTATACAGCCGCCCGGGCCTGGGTGCATTCCTATCCGCCATTGGCAAGTTCACGGCGGAAATCATCACTTGGAGCTCAATGGGGAAGTTGGCTGCTGAGGCAGTATGCGAACATCTCTTTGATGGAGTACGTGGAAAACCATACACCGTGTTGGGACAGGAGGAGTGCACCAGGGTCAAAACCGGCCATGGGGGGTACCTGGTCACGTTAGATGGCCCTGGGTACATCCTCCTGAGGTCCCTGCATCGAACGTTGTTCAACGACAGGGTTGGGGCCACTGCCTTCAACAAGGGTAACACCCTGCTCATCTCCGATTCTCCGGAGAAGTGCGTCTGCAACGAGCCCGGCAACGAACTATTCCTCGAAACTTGGACCCGTCTCCGACGGGATGACTCGTTCCTCGTGGATAAGTTGTTGCCGTGGTTACTTCGACTCCATCTTGAGAGCGGACCAGGGAGGTTGATGGAATTTGTAGACGATGAGCGGATCGGACGTGATCCTCTTCCAGGAGACGATGCACTGTTTAGGTACGTGTGTCGCGGGATCAAGCAAGCCGCTGAGCATCCTGGCATTCAGTAAGGCCCTCGGAGATTGGGTTGTGTCGCGAGTCACCGATGGAACAGCCGTCGCACTCTCGTTTCTCAAAATCGGCACCGTGCAATCCAACAAGTCTTTGGTACAAGTGTTGGCGATGGGCGACGCTGTCGTCATCGACCAGGCATGTGCGGTGACCAAGACTAGAAATGATCGGGTGGGTTCTTTTGTGATTCAGGAGCCACCGAGGCTCTCGGCGAGACCCAGGCGAAGAAAGTCACGTGGAGTGCTGGATCGGGTCTCAATGTCCAGGTTAATGCGCTCGGAAGGAGCACATCGAAATCACACGACGTATAGTTTGTACAGCAGTGGAGCCTCATGTGAGATCCCCTTGCGTAATATCACTTGTGAACGAAACGCATGAGTGGAGAAATATCACGCATCTTACGCAGCCCGTCACAGGGGTCCCCACGTCATGTGGGGTGTACGGGTTATGCCCATGTGGAACCACCCGCCATCCTCTGTTTTCATAGATGAGGACTAATTTTGGCCATTCCAACCGATGGGATTGACCAATCTGGTTGCCCCCCCTCCTTTTTTTTCCTTCTCTCGGATGGTTACTTCTCCACCGACCGTCCCTATCGACCATAGCACAGATGAAGAGTTTGAAATATAATGGGTTGAATTTTATTCGTCCCTAGCATTGATCCACAGCCAATCTTAAGACTCTAAAATTCAGAAAGACAAAGATCTATTGAAAGAGACTAAGAAATCTGAGACAACCATATGATCGAGTCTCCCCAACTCTCCCCTTTTTTTTTATTGAAGCCCTCCAACTCTCTAAGAATAGGACAACTGTGTTTGCAATTCATTTTAGAGTTTATTTCTCAATTTCCAGTAGATCAACCTAACATCTGCAATTCACAAAGCTCATCAATCGGAATGCCGCTATCGGCGGCCCTATCGAGGTGTTTTTTGAATTGATCATTGACAATTGTTGATTTTCTACATTTGCTTTGTCTGATGGAGGCCCTTGGGAGGCTTTGTTTCATTTAGATTTGACGTCTTCCATGACATCTCCTTCACGATCAAACAACCGTTGTACTTGATTCTTTCATGTTTATGTATTTTGTTGATTCTCTCATGTTTATGGACTACCAGGCATCTTTTTCATGATCAAACAATCCGCAAAGTTACAAAGAAAATTGGATTGAGTAAGTTAATTGGAGTTCTTGTTACTTCCACAAACATCATTATTTGTTTTTTTATTTCGCAAATATTTGTATGACTTCATCACGCTGATGGCGAAGCACATCTCTCCCGACTGAGACTTTGCCATGGCCCTATGGGATGTTGCAATTGCATATCATTTGCCCGCGTTTTTAAACAAAACCCATATCCTCTCGGGGTTTGCTTAAAAACGCGGGTGTAAGACCACAACCACCGTCCATTCCCATTTGTGGTGCTGAACATAATGCTTGATGTGGCTCTTGCAAATCCGCATTCCATTCGCGTTCAGGATCACTGTCGTACTCCAGCGCCAATACACATTGCAGTTTCTTGCGTCAAATGGTCTTTCATTCTGGCAACGACTGTGGCCTCCGGTGCCCGCGCTCCATACTTTATGCATGCAACAAATAGCTCATCAAATAGCATATCAACGGCTTCTTGAAACTCCGACGGTGTAATCAGCAACTCAACAGGTCCATAAAAGTAAATCCCTCCAAGGAATATACAAGATCACAACGAACAACTTCAGTTCTTTATCTGAAATGTCCAGCACATCAACCTCCGAAGTGATTGCTTCCCTCATATTATTGTTTCAAATACTCGAGAGTACATAAACATGACACATTAGTATGCCTTCACCGAACTACCAACCGCATTGAAGGTGATGTCATTATCATCACCCACCTTCAGCTGCATCGAAAGTCATAGTGTAGTAAAAAAGGTAGCTCCGAGTTTTCACCATTTTCCAAGCAAATGAACTTTGTGATGTACACATTCAGACTTGTCTGCTCCAACTGTGTCACTTCTACTTGATTTCTGGCAAATAAAAATGATTCTATCAATCAAGCAGACCCATATTAATTAAACAAAACTTCTAAGACTTTATGATCCACTTGCGCAACTCTTAGAACTTCCGGAATAACGCTCACTGATACCTACTACTCTCTCCACCCTTATAAACTCACCACTTCTAGCTGCATCAATTTAGAGTACAATTTCTAAGTCCCACAAAATGACACTAAACCACAACATAAATCAAACCGTCAAGCCTCTCAAGAATTGCTCTACAAAGTTCAATACAAGGTAGCTTTGAATAATGAAGCCCACCATCCTACTGAAGAGTCCATTCTATTGCCCAAGACTATCCATGACAAACGTGCGGGGAAACATCTACCGGAGGCTATCCATAATATGTGTGTGAGGAAATCTTTATGTTAAATCACTCTCCAATAATAATTAATGTGGAGCATGATATAATGATTATAAACCTATGGTGTATCCATAGGTTTACCAATTTCTTTTGAATCAAGGTTCAGACACCCACGGCCATGGGGTGCCTAAATCATTTTAGCAGTCAAGATCACCTCCATTTATAATCCAAAGCCCTACTAACAAAGGACTAGGTTAGTATAAACGCCAACGGTTCATCAATTTCCACGGCAATAGTGCCCTCCTCTTGAACTTTTACTTTTAACTTCATTTTTTTCTAATTTTTTTGATTAAAAATTACATTTTCCCTAACTTTATGCTTCTCTCTTACTTTTAATTTTGTCAAAATACACAACTTTTTTAATTTCTAGGCTCGCAATCCTAGGCTCGCGGCTCGCGGCTCGCAAATTTGGGCACGCAAAACAGCAATCCCCGTTTGAAACCTACAACATCTATTGCTCGTCTACTATGCTCTACACGGATTCTTAACTTTAGGGTAGTTCCATATGGCAAACCTAGGTTTGGACAATTTCCATGAACCACAACATGAACCCCTTCATTACTTCGACATGGTTAGTAGCACCTAAACTCACCGAAACATTTCGGTTGTAGTGCATTGAACTTGAAGTGCAAATCAACGCATATTTTTTTACATATCTATCCATAGGATCCTGTATTGAGATTGTACAAGTGTCCGCGGTAGAAAATTTGTCCAGTTCAACGGCACGAACTGCAAAATATCAGGATTTGAAGCGAGACGTACGTTCTTTTCCGGGTTATACTAAACACGTCGACAAACACCCTAAACCTTCTATGGCAAATTTTTGCACTACTGGGCCGTGAATTCCTAATTTCTACTTGAAAAGGATCATGTTAGCCACGTGTCCACCAAATATTTGAAGTGGGAGAAGGATATAAGATGTCCTTAGAAATCCCGCAATTCAAATGTGTGTTGAGAATTAGTAACTCACTTCAGACAAGTTTTGCACATAAGATATACCTCTCAAGTTTTGGACATTCACAACTCCATGCGGTACATGCAAAGATTTCCATTCCATTTCCAAAAGGGATTTTCCTTTTCATCACACGAACAGTGACTCAAATTTGTAGTGAATTTAAAATTGATCACAGTTTTGCTACACTATTTCATATGCCGCGCTAAAAGTGCTGCACCATTTGTATATGTCACAGGAAGTTGTTTGTAACTTCTGTCACAAAGTGAGTCGGATTTCTACCCAAAAAAATATGTTAACGAATAGCTATTAAAAAGCTGGCCATTCACTGAAAAATCTCAAAAAATCAATGCCAAGATTTGAGAGTGAATCATATAGACCCCAGACCTGAGTAACGTCTCTTAGGGTTTAATGCTTTTTAATTTGATAGGAAAAATAATTTCTTTTATTCTAGGAGTCTTTGTTCTTCGTCAATATTCTCAGTGCTACAACAACTATCTATAAAATTCAAATAGGAGGGCACAAAGCAAGAAAGTAGTTCCGTACTACTAAGAGGGGACTTGTGGTTCTCCCTCTAGTAGCACGGAACTACTTTCATGTGCACTCACTTTGAAGATGATGTTTAGTGTACCTACACTAATCATTTTGCAATGGTACAAGGTTTTTCAATTTCTTGTCGTGGTTATGTATCCTCTACACTATCTAGAATATCGGGGGAGGATATTATATCACGTGTTCAAAGTCTAGTATGGATAAATTAGCGCCGATGATTTTCAACCATCACAATGCTCGATTGTAGAACGTGCTCATGAAACACCTGTCTCCATGGTGACAACGTACGGTGTGTTTCAAAAACCTCATCCACCTTGGTGGCGAAACCAATGTTGGCATGGACCAGTTCCGAAAGGGAAAATTTAGTGACATCTGATGAACATGACATGATGTATTGGCAACCTCCGAGGCTGTATTTTAAAGGGCCTCGAAGAGAAACAACAAATATCATAGGAACCGGTTCAGAGAATGTCTCCAAACATTATTGAATCGTAACTTGAGGCTAAACTTCATCAAATAAGAGTTTTGTGGAATTAGATTAGAAGTATCATAAATCAATAAGATAAAAACTAATACTTATAAATTTCTTGGTGATGTGACCTGTTTTTTGTTGCTCTATTGTTGTGAAAACCCTATCTCAATACTCTTCATTTCGTATAAGAAATTAAATTTGCGACAATGAAAACCTATTTGAAAATGAAAATATTTATGAGTGGATATCTGAGGGATTGTATGATGAAGGAAATTTTTTATGGCACCTTGTCCGATAGAATGTGGCAGAGTAAAATAATGTTCCAGTACTTAGACAATGCTATTTTTTCATGAAACCGTGCACGGATAATGTATTGAGCTGAGCCGTGCCATGCACGTTCCCACGGTTGCAATTTGCGAATATCATTCTTTCCGTCTAGTTAGAGGAGATGATACGACCCTAATTCATACAGGAATATAATTCTTATTCTTGTTGCTAGACGTATTGGAAAAAAATGTCAACTTGACCACGAGGATCGAAATACATCACCTTCCAAACTGGGACAAAAAATCTTTCCGAGGCTGTAATAAAAAACTCTTACATCGAGCGTCCACCACCTTTGATGCCTAATTTTTGTGGTGCTACATTCTGTTATTTCAATTTGCACTCCTAAAACTGTCGGCCACGTGAGTAAGAAATTCCAAAAGTTCATCACGGGCTTAGAAGATGTCCTAAACCCCCAAAGGACCAACTGCCCGTATGGGGAGGAATTTGGATTTTGGGCATGTGCCTGAAATTTGGAAAAAAATCCTTTGTAATTGAAAATGATGCACTAAAGTGGCCTTGATAAGTGCCTCGAGGAGGTATTTTTATTATTATCTTTGGATATGTGGTATAGAAGTGAATACCGCTCCAAGGTGAAAAAGTGGAGACACTGGGCAGCTCCAAAAATCTTGCTAATAGTTTTTTCTTGACATCGAGGTTCTTCATACATATAAAGAATATCACCTTTCTTTGAATCGAAAAAAAATATTGGTGTGAAGGTAAATAACATCGAGCTCAAGACAACGGTATAAAATTCAGACCTTTCGTGGTGCGAGAATCTGATACGAAGTGAAGTCGAAGCTAGCACCCCTGAGCCTCATTGCACAAATCAGTGTAAAGATTGATGAGTGGAGGTTGTAAAACCAAACGGTCTATGAGGTATAGGGCCAATCCTCCCCGAATGTCATCGTATTTACTTGACAGTGGATCCCTCACCCCTTCTCGAAAAAATTCAATAAACTGTTATATTTTTTCACTCCCGGTGCATGACCGGGCCTGTATATCTTAGTTGGCATTGTGAAAAATACACGACGTATTTCAATGGTTTAAATACTAGACTAAATTTTATATCACGATCCTACCTATTCTTGTCGAAGCACGGTAATAATCATAATCATAGCAACATGCAGTTATTGTCGAAAATACAACACAAGTCATAAACCGTCAAGTACTAGTATTTAAATGATTGTTCGAATTTAGGGTTTGTCCTTCACCCACTACAACAGCCCGAAACACTCTTGCAAGTCACTCCAGAAGCCCTTTTCCACGAGCAGTTCCTCCTCAACTACAGCGGGCTCCCGCCGCACTACAATCGTCATGTTCACGGCCACTCGGTCATGGCCCCTCCGAGATCCACAGGACATCCCATAACTTCGGTTCACGAGGTCCACGGTGGTGCTACGTACCTAGCGGTGGCGCATGCCCCGCGCATGAGAGTGCTCAGTGGCTCGTTCCTGGATGTCTCCGTGGTGTAGGGATGGCGGTCGTGGCCAAGGACCGATCTCTGGATCCCTCAATGCTGAACGACGCCGCCACCGCTTAGGCCGCCAACCTTTCAATCATTTCTATTTTTTAATTTTGTTTTGGTCAGCCTCGGAGCCTGCTACGCCCTCCTCTGGACGACTACTGGTGCAGTCTCACTCGCCCTCCCTTGAACCCGTCAAGGCATTACAACGTCCTATACATTCATCCCTCTTATAAGTTACAGTACCTCTACCAAGTTACTAGGGTTTATCTCCATGTGGGCCCGACCCGACATTTGGACGAAGGGTTCACCGCTGAGATTCGGATGTCCACCATTGTATTCCCTGTTTTCCACGCATCTCTGATCTTGGAAATGATGAAAGTGTGTGCCGGTTGGCAAAGATGAGTTGCACATGGGGTAAGTTCGCCCATCGTCCACATGAATGGAAAAATGGGTTCCGTCCAAATTTCCAAAGAGATTTTCATCAAATGCCCCGGAATGAAACCCTCGTCGTAAAACCCCCGAGTGATGAGCAATGGATCGTCCAATTTGGATTTATTTTCCTGGGCTACGTGTCGATCGGCCCGGTCGTGGTAGTAGAACAATATCGTGTACAGTCCCCTTCAGTGAAGATACGTACTTTTTGCATTCCTTGGGAAAGCAATTTTTGGTGCTACCAACTTTGACACCATCTTGAGGGTTAGAAATTGGAATTTTACCATGAAATTTTTGGCACAATATCATTTCCATGTTGACAACATGTGTGAAAAATTTCAAGGTCG
The DNA here is from genome assembly GCA_963971425.1 of Bryoerythrophyllum caledonicum. NCBI lineage: Eukaryota > Viridiplantae > Streptophyta > Bryopsida > Pottiales > Pottiaceae > Bryoerythrophyllum > Bryoerythrophyllum caledonicum. Next base: position 111,265 of record OZ020515.1, on the reverse strand, counting down.
GAAGTAGAATAAAATAAAAGATATTCAAGATCTACCAACATGGGTAGCACTAAGAAAAGTTTCACAGCCACGAACTTTGACACCCTCCCAAGGATTGAATTTTTTTGTTTTTGCCCATGTTATTTTTGGCATGGGACCATCTCAGTGTTTATAACACGTTCAAGGTCTAAAACATCCACGCAAAGAGACAACTTTAAACTCTAGCAACATGTGTAGTTGTGAGCGTAGTTGTAAGAAACATTTCACTCCTGGCCAACTTTGACACACTCCCAAGGATTAAATCCCCCCCTCTTTTAGTTTGTGCGCGTGATATTTTTGGCATGAGACCATTCCTACATCGGATACATGTGTGCCAAGTTTTAAGGCGAGAATACCTACATAGCAAAAGATTTTTGAAATCTACCAACATGTGTAGCCGTGAGAAACATTTCGCTCTTGCCAAATCTGACACCCTCCCATGGATTGAGTTTTATATTTTTCCCCATGAGATTTTGGATACAAGACCATCTCTATGTCAATCATATGTGTGCTTAATTTCAAGCCTAAAATATCCACGATAGATAAGAAAAAAATTAAAAAATCTACCGACGAGCTAATTGTGAGAAGCAACCAATGGGTACCATTTCAACTTTGGCACCTTCCCTAGGTTTGAAAAATTGTTAACTCACTATGGAAATTTAACACGTGATCACCTCACTATTCTTTCGCACGCCACCACTCAATCACAACGAGATCGCTATTCGGTTCCAGTAGTGACACACTCCCTGCATGTGCTCCCATCTTCCTTTCAAGACTGTTTTGAATGGGTTCTAAGGGCCAAACCGCACGAGAGGAAAGGCAGTGAGTTGGATGACTCACAGTGGTTCAAATTAGCATGTGGTTGCCACATGAGAGGAAGTACAGGGAGTGGCAAGAATGACATGTGCCTACTTCGTAGCTTTGGAATTTGCATTGGATGTTGCTTTGGAATCTACATGGCAATGACTTGGCACAATAATTGCCGTTGAAAACTACCAGGCACTAGTGCCTGAAAGTCCACAGGCACTACACTAAAAATCACATTTAGTGTCGTCTACACTAAATACGAACTCTTACACTAAAAGGAAGAATTACAATTAGTGTAACGACACAACATTACACTAAATGTGAAACATTACACTATATGTAAAAATGGGTGGTTTTTTTTTTACTTGTGCACAATTAGTGTAGCTGTATAAGCTTGCCGCAGTGAATAAAATCACTATTAGTGTATGAAAAAGCTTGCCACAACTAACACTAATTGTGAACAAGTTCGCAAATAGTGTAGTAGGGTAATTACACTATTTGTGTGACTACACTAAATGCAATGTTTAGTGTAGTGCCATGTCGGAGGAAAAGAATATTTTTCGTGCACTAGTGCCAAGTTAGAGGAAGTTGTGAAACTTCCTCCCCCTCCCATGTGGTAAGGCCCTAAATACATTTTGAACTTTTCAACCATCCAACTGGCCTACAAACAAGGTAAGGTTGGATGACCTGTCACCACCACGAACCCCAGAACCAAGAATCTTATGGGGGCCAAAACCACCAACCGCCCACCCCATCTCCCAAATTTTCGGAAGTCGGTTATGATTGGGCGTCAGTTTATAATTGGTTCAGAGCTCTCGGTTCTTAGTCTCTCGTACAAGTGGTCATCAGCACAACTCACTGTGGAAGTAGAGAGTCTTGTATGTCGAGGATGGGTCACGGCTCACTATCCGCTTTGAAAATCTGTAGCAATTTCAATGTGAAGAAATAAATGGTCCCAACAATTGCAATATTCATGAAATCCTATCTTGAATTCCCAAAAAATTTCTTACCACGTATACAAATGCTGTAAATGGGTCGGCAAGCTTAAGTTGGTGGTAATAGGTCACCCAACCTACATGATGGCCAACCCGAGTTGGCACGGCCGTATGGCATTTTCACATGCCATCCAGCGTGGCGCCTGATGCTAGGCCAACATTGGGGAATGACAATAGGCGAATGGAGATGAAATTGTGATGAAGTTACCAAGTCCACCACGAAGTTCTTACCACCTCCATCCACCGGCGCTAGATTTGGTTATAACCCATGGGAGGAATGAGCGAATACATCCTTCACGTACTATGTAGTGTACAAAGTGCAAAGCTTGGGCCATGGCCACTTGAACATCAATTTCAAGATAATCATTTCCAAATAAGGAGCGATTTTGAGTTCCTATCCAATGGGGTGAACGTTGGTTGCTACGAGAGATTTGCATCAAAATTGGAAAAAATACGACGACAACCCACTCACTTCATTGAATAAGAGTGCTTTTGCCTTCAATGGCCGTCAAATGTTGGGGGGGAGGTATGTGTATGGTCGCGTACTCTATTTATCCTTGGCACACGAAAAGAGTACCCGGGTTTAGCAAATCTTGCACCTCCATGTTCAAGAGTCTCCAACCGACGTCTTTCATCCGGAGGTCATTTGGGCACCTCAACCCCGTCATGTTGGGATACGACACCATGCACGTAAGATACGTCGCCATTTTGCAACTTCCATAGCCCATCGTAGATGTAGTATTGGTCTGGGTTAAAACCTCCACGTGCCATTGAATATGGCTCAACACGACTGCAGACTTGAGTTACTACCAATTCTTGTACTGTGTATGACAAATACACCAGGGTTCACTCACAACAACAACATCGGGGGTGGATTGGGGTTGATCCCATCGGCATTTGGATTTCGTGGCCTACGCTTGGTCTAAAATTGAAAGATGAGAGTTTCGGGGTTGCGGTGTTCAATGTTTCGAAAGGCACACCCAATTCAGGGTTTAGGGGTTTAGATGAACTGGGTTTAGGATTCTAGTAGAGAATTGTATATGGTCTTGGATTTAGGGTTCGGGGTTCGTTGGGAACGACGGTGCCAGGGGTGGGCTGGGGTTGATCCCATTGACCTTGGGGTTTTAGAGCCAAGTCGGTTCACAATAGACTTGGTTCCACGAGGCTTAGGGTTTGTCATTGATGTAGAAGACACGGGCGGTGTAGTCTAGGGTTTAGGGTTTAGGGTTCACGGCTTAGGATACAGGGTTTAGCGTTCGTTGGGAACAATGGCGTTGAGGTTTAGGGTTTAGGATTGATCCCATTGTCCTCGTGGCTCCAAGGTCCAGTCGATTCACCTTAATATTGTTTGAAAGAATGAATCCACGGGTTCAAGGAGTGCTTGGCAATGTTCCTTAGAAATTTAGTGTTTATTGATTTTTTGAAGGTCCGAAGAAATTGAGGTCTTTGGCCATGTTGTAAAAGTAGGATGATTTCTTTTGAGATTGTTTAGGACGGTTATACAGGTAACCATAAGACAGCCGGGTGGATTTAGGTTGGTGTTTGTTAGGCGGGGAGCTAGGATCAATGGAATTAGGTAGTAGTTTTTTGGCCTCCGATTGAGCCAAACCACTAGTGGAAGAAATTGCCCGGGCGTACGATTCTCTCCCGACCAATTTTCATCCAATGGTTGGACATATGGATGAATTCCACCTTAACCAGTTTCATCTGTTGGATAGATGAAGTTGGGGGGTTCCAAGATCCATATAAGCAGAGTTTTGCAAGTTTTCTCTCTCTCTTCTCTCTCTTCTCTCTCTTCTCTCTCTTCTCTCTCTTCTCTCGTCTCTCTCGTCTCTCTCGTCTCTCTCTAGTCTCTCTCGTCTCTCTCTCTCTCTCTCGTCTCTCTCGTCCCTCTCTCTCTCTTGCGATAACCCCCTCCTAGTCGGGAGGTCAACTACCCACAAGTCCTAAGAATTTTAAGGGTTTAGCCTAGCCTTTTTTTAATGTTTTGGTGGGATCGCCACACTGGCTGAAGAGGCCAGGGAGCTGTAGCACTTCTGGCTTTTTCCTCAATCCAAACGAAACTAAATTTTCTCCATAAATATTCATTTCGAAGATTTCATCTCTATAAACATAGATTTGTACATCCTTTTTGGCGACAAGATGGAGTCCCCGTTGTTCATTAGTGGCAATATAGCAACATAGCAACGACCATTGATGGAATTTTGGCCCCATCCCTCAGGTTCATATTATTTAGCCCCTACATTTCTTTGACATCTTCACACCAAAAATACCTCAAACCTGCGTGATTGAGTGCAAAGGGATTTAAAATTAAAAAAAAGTAACAAAAAAAACAAAAAGAAGAACTTGAAAACTATAAATACCATACGTTGAAATAAATATATAAAAATATTTAAATACAACATAACAAGTATGATCAAAGGTAGGTTACTCAAATGAGTGGAAAGGATTGGGAAAATCTTGCATCAATGAGACGTAATGTACACGCCAAGTTGGAACTGTCTTGAAGAACCCATAGGGAGCTGAATCACCAACATGTTGATCAAATCATGATCTGGCATGATGAAGAGAACCGCCAATTGGTCACATCAGGAAAGGCCATAGCCGAAAATAGCCATGGCCCAATTGGAGAGAATCAAACAGGCTGATTAGAGAAGCAAGAAGCCATAACCCGACTCTGCTTTGAGAGTGAGGCGTCGCGGTTGGAATTTTGGTTTTGCATTTTAGTGTTACACGATCGGAGTGTCTAGCTTTGCTCCATACCCAGTGTCACACGGTCGAGGAGTGTTTCCGGGTGGAGCGACTCCAATAGGGTAGTAATGGCCGACAACATAATCAACCTGGATTCAGACTCGGAGGAAGAGCGCAATGTGGGAGAGAGCTTGTCACCAAACTGAGAGCGCCAATTGAAGCGACCCAAATTGGAGGTGGAAGCACATATTCGTGATAGGGGATTGCAGAGTGCGCAGCAAGAGTTGGAGTCTCAGAACCCCATCACAGCCGACATGGAGGTACTGACGGTGGAGTTGGAGCTTAAAGGGGGTCAAGTAATCACGACACGAGGAAGCTCGATTGATCCTGCCATTTTGCGCCAATTGGCATTGCAGGTAGAACAAATTCAAGCGGAAGGATGTTTCGAGGAGCGGTATGTAAAATTGGAGAGGGAGCATCACCAATTGGAAGCGAAGTTTGGTACGTTGAAAGGAGAGTATCAAGTAGCCAAGGAGCAGCTCCAGGTTGCGACCATATCACAAGAGCAGTCGGTGATAGAGCTGCAAGCTCGGGTGGATATGTTGGTTCGCCAACAAGCGGAGAGTGACCAGCAGTGGATCAACCAATTGGAGGCTCAACGGATCCAGAGGGAGGATGTGCGTGTCAACAGTGCAAGGTTGGATGAAGAGTTGGCGTCTCAAACGAGGCAGAATACGTTTCTTATGACCAGATTGGAGGAAACGGTGGAGGCACAGGCACAATCACGCAAGATATTGGCAAGGGCCAATATTTTAGCAGCTGAGAAGGATGGAGATATCCGTAAGCTGAAGGGGGTTGCTCAATCCAACCAATTGGTCATCACCGAGCTACGGGAACGATTGGAACATCTTGGAGTCAAGGAAGGGAGCAACCTTGCGGAATCAGGAGTCAGCCAATCGGACAGAGACCGGAGCCTGGCAGTCTCTATTGATCCCGAATTCCGCACCATCAAAGTGGACAGTTTTTTAGCGTTGAAGGCATATTTACCACCAACAAGGACTGCACAGCAAGCATATCTTTGGGATCGACAGGAGTTCTTTATGTTGGCAAATCTGGTCTATCGGGACTTGTTGGACCATGACCAATTCAAGCAGGTGTGGGAGTTGGCAAGACAGTATATGTCAAAGAATCTACTGGTGGAGATCCTGGTGCGGGAGATCTCGAGTTGGTCGATCACGTCCGGGCTTACATGACAATTGGAGATGTGGGAGCACGTGTCTTGCTCTATCATCGCGAGATGGAGATGAACCAAGTAGGGCGTCGCAGGATGGAGGAGACCTATGGAGAAATGGCCAGAGCACTACAATGCGACGATTTCTCCAAAGCGGTGGCCAAGGAGCTTGTACACAACTGGCAAGGGCTTCCACAAGAGTCTTGGAGGGAAGAAGTTAGATCTTTGATAGAGACTTTTCGAATGGAAGGATGGGTAGTGAACCTAATACAGCAGAACCAGGAACGGATAGTGAGTACCAAGTACTCTGATATTCGCCCGTCACAATATTTCTACACCTATCGGGCGGTACAGGAGCGGTTGAAGCAGGTGGAGGCGGCGAGGAATTTTTCCATGCTTCTCCCTTGGGATCTGCAACGGGATGCTATGTTGAAGACCAGATTCGACTTCACCAATCGGCCGGAATCCCTAATCGGTGTTCGTGTAGATCTGGACGCATGGCAACCTTTGGTAGTCTCTACCAATGTTGATGATTGTTTCCTCGGCAAGTGGGACAGTTTGTTCATGCAACAGACAGATCAACCGGAGTTGTTAAGTTGGGAAGCGCTTCATTGGATAGGGAAGGACCACAACAATCCTCGGGATCTCATGGGTCCAGTTGAATCACAGATTCTACAAGAGAGTCACTTGAGACAGGCGGGCACACCCTATTTGGTGTCAACCGATCAGCGGTTCTGTGGTTGCCCAAGAAGGTACAACTGGTTGGGCAATGCCAGATTGGACATTGTCTGGTAGAATTGGCCCATAATCACAGGGGATATGTTCACTACAGACCAATGCGTAGAGGCATACACTCGGTTTTGGATAGAGCACCGTAAATACAAGGATCCCGTGTGTTTTAGAGCGGCGATCTTCTGCAGGATGCTGGCTCATTGGTGTACTCAATTTGATACGGCGCTAGATGTAAAATTGGGAGCGAGGAACATGCAGGATATGCAGATTTACGCCAAGATACATTACAGGTCCACAAGAAAGCTGTGAGTCCTGGAGCTCATGTGCCTCACTCAATTTTTGCCAGGTGCACACCATGTGATGATAGATGATAAGCATGGGGCACGGCAAAAGGCCCTGCACCACTTTCTAGATGAAGATCGGGATGGCACGATTCGGGCAATGAGGGCTGATTGGCAACAGCTGGTCCGAGAATGGAAACACAAGAACATGCAAGCTATGCAACATGGAGCTCCTTTCCCACCGTGGCGACTTCCATTGGCATGGAAACCGAGTGCTCAATTAACGAAGGTCACGGGGAGCGAGAAGGCAGGGAGAGGGGAAACAGCTCCGATTGGGACCAGTGCGGTGGGGCAGTCCAGCAGCAAACCAAGTTCAGGAGGGAATGTGAGCAGAACCAAGATAATAGGAGCACCGAAGACGGTTGGAGAGCACTAAGTGTGTCTGTGTCTCCGCGAACAGATGAGAAGAAGGCCATGTGGTAGGATAAATAGCTAGTTTTTCCATCCAGTAGAAATTTTGAGTTGAACATGTGAATCTACCGATGGGATGACTCTTATCACGGTAGCCAGCCGACGGCTGTTGGTTGGAAGCCGATCAGACTCATAGTCAAGGACTTCGACCCGATTGGTACCGGATGAACAGTCGGCCTTGAACCAATGTAGTGCATAATCAGGGTTGTCTATCGTGACATTGTGACAGTGACGTGCCGTCATGACGTGACGCGTCGTGACGGACCCTCCCGTCACGACATAATAGAGTCAACGTAGGGTCAAAGGCCAACTTTACCCCTATGCATGGTAGATTAGTTACCTCGGCGTTGACCTGGCCATCCTATGTGGCAATGAAATCCAATGTGGCCACCTACATGGCAATGATATCATTAGAAAATACCATCATTTTACCCTGGAGAATTAATTCTAAACTCCCCTCAACCCCATTCCGCGCCTGTCCGCGCCTATCCGCGCCTATCCGCGCCTATCCGCGCCTATCCGCGCCTATCCGCGCCCCATCCGCGCCCGTCCGCGCCCCCTGTTCGTGCTCCCGTCCGACGGGGCGCAGACTGTCCGCTCCCAGTCCGATCCCCGTCCGCTCCCAATCCGCGGATACGTAGCGGACTGGATGTGGACCCGCGGACTGGTTGCGGACGCTGCCGCGGACTGATCGCGGACTGGCCGCGGACACTGCCGCGGATACGTAGCGGACTGGATGTGGACCCGCGGACTGGCTGCGGATACACAGCGGACTGGATGGGAACTCGCGGACTGGCTGCAGATACGGAGCGGACTGGATGGGGACCCGCGGACTGGCTGCGGACGCTGCTGCGGACTGATCGCGGACTGGCCGCGGACACTGCCGCGGATACATAGCGGACTGGTTGTGGACTGGCTGCGGACGTAGCCGCGGACAGCCCCGGACAGCCCGAGACAGCCCGCGGACTGCCACGGATTGCCGCGGACA
>OZ020515.1:2500-102851 GCA_963971425.1 Bryoerythrophyllum caledonicum | reverse complement strand
AAATGGCTCCGTCACAGTAAAGTCACGATCCGTCACAATGTCATGCCGTCATTGTGTCGTGACATCGTGACATCGTGACGGAAATTGTCCCCGTCACGACACAATAGACAACCCTGTGCATAATATGGGGAAGTACAAGGATAGGAAAGTACCGAATGGAATTCGGTTTTATCCATGCCTGGAGTGGTGGAGCTCCTTCCCCTAAAACCGATAGGGAGTTCATTGCAAATTTGGGGTTTTTTTTTTAATTTGAGGATACTAGGACTTTGTAGAGAACTTTGAAGCAATTGGGAGCATCGCTAAATTGATATATGGTTAATAAAAATATAAAATTGGAAATTCTGTTCCAATCGGATGAGATCTGTGTTGGACCGATTGGTGATCATGGACCTGGGTAGGGATGGCGAGGGGTGTAACACTATGGAGCTGGGTAGAGATGGTTTTAAGGGTGTAGCATTGTGGAGTTGGGTAGGGATGGTTTTAGGGTTGTAACACTGTGGAGCTGGGTAGGGATGGCGAGGGGTGTAACACCGTGGAGCTGGGTAGGGACGGCAAGGGGTGTAACACTGTGGAGCTGGGCAGGGATGATTTTAGGGTTGTAGCACTCTGGGGAATGGCGAGGGGTGTAACACCGTGGAGCTGGGTAGGGATGGTTTTAGGGTTGTAGCACTGTGGGGGGTGGCAAGGGGTGTAACACTGCGGAGCCGGATACGTCGGGGCCCAGGATGTAGTTGCTGCTATCGAGGTGGGCGGTGACCAGGTCGAGGCGGTTATGGGCTACGATTCCATGAAGGGGGTGGCACCGATCCAGCGTCACAAGATCTCTGTGTTTTGGAGCCCGTTCATGAGGGTCCAATGGAACACCACGGTTTTAGGGTTTACGAATGTGATTCCATACGCCCTCACAGTGACACAGGACCGATGCATTTTTAGGGTTCAGGGTGATAAGCTGGCCCATAAGCTTCGTGAGAGGTTTGGCAGTGGAGGCGGAGGGACTTTGTGGGAGCACGACAGAGGTGGAAATATCGCAGCAGACTGGGACGACGGGTCTTAGAGCGGGTACTAATCTCTGAACCCTCGCCTTGTACCAACTCTAGTTTGCGATGTTCCGGATTCACCGCTGCAAACATGTGTTGTTTATGTGTGTAATTACCAGTTGAGCTTTGTGCCCGGGGTTGCAATACCAGAAGTTGACTGGCCCATAAGCTTCATGGGAGGTTTAGGCAGTGGAGGCGGAGGCACTTTGTGGGAGCACGACAGAGGTGGAAATATCGCAGCAGACTGGAACGGCAGGTCTTAGAGCGGGTAATCTCTGAACCCTCGCCTTATACCTACTCTAGTTTGCGATGTTTCAGGTTCACCGCTGCAAACATGTGTTGTTTATGTGTGTAATTACCAGTTGAGCTTTATGCCCGGGGTTGCAATACCAGAAGTTGATGGTACTGATGTATTCACCAGTTTAACTTTTGCGTGCTGACCAGTATTCAACGATGACGGAGTCAATTGCATTCACCGATGGGGATGTCATTCAAACCATTGTATGGCCCTACCTAGCAGCGAAACTGTTTTCCATGAGTGATAGATCCGAAGAGGAGCATGTTCGTGATACTGCTATGGCAATCCTGAACATGAGGACGCTCTCGAAGGAGTGGAAGACGTTGGTCGACTCTACGTTGGAGGGAGCCGCTGTCCGGGTGACGAGAGAGCCTGGTTTTACAAAACATATCATGTAGCAGCTCGACTGGACGGAGTACTTGAAGAAGAATATCCGGAGGATTTTGAGACTCCTCTCTACGGACTGGTTGATCGCAGCTTCACACGATATGGAGCTCCTCGGCCCGGTGCATTCTCTATCAGCAACTCAGCTTGAGGAGCTCGTCGGCTTGCTCAGAGAGGCGAGGAAGTGTGGGGGAAATCAAAGGCGAGCCGCCATCTCAGCATGTTTGAGGGGTATTACATCCCACCACCATGTGCTGTGAAGAGCATTCCTTGTGCACCTACTTATCCTTCCTTGATGGGAATTACAGATAAGCTCCGCATGCGTTAAATGATCATGCCTTCGTGTAACTTGTATTGTCAAGTGAGATTCGGGAGAGGTTAGCTGTAATCTAGCTGTAAGAGAAAAGGTCAAGAGAGGTATGCTACTTGTAATCTTGCCAGTCTTCGGCAGTCCTGAATGTTCAAACCGTGAAATTTTATGTCTGTCCATTGAATCTGGGGCTCGTACATTGAATCTCGTACACCAAAGCTACGGTGCAGGAGCAATTCAAGGCCATCGGGCACGTACTCTGAATCTCATACACTGGAGCCATGGTGCAAGAGCAATTGATGGCCGTGGTACAAGAGCAACTGAAGGCCGTGGTGCACACTTGGGAGTGGGAATTCTGCCCACAGAATGACCCTAAAACTGGCCAGGGTCCCAGCCTCTTCCTCCAGTCAGGAGCCACAGCCCTAGTATCCATCACCATAGAGGCCATGGCCATGGCCATGGCAACCGTGACCATGGCCATAGCAGCCATGGGCAGAAATTGTGGCAGAAAGTCTGGGTTTGGTATTTTGGGCAGCCAAATCTCTGGGTTTGGGTTTAGGGTTGACTTTCCCTCGATCCGAGGTCGACGTCCCATGGTTTTTGACGCCAGGGTTGGCTCTTGTTACCATGGTGGCATTATTCTTGCACGATCGCACCCTGATTTCAGATGATATCAGTGTGACCCTTAGCCCAGGCCCCCCTGAACCCTGCCCATATCTGCTTCACCCTGCCCCTGTCCGTGTCCGCTTGGAGATTTGCCTCAGAGCGTTGTGGCCATTTGCCTGGTTGCCGGTGTGCCCCATCGCCGGCGAGCTCGGCGGCTCCACCGTCATTTTTCTGTTCCACAGGTGTGAGTGACAGTGTTAGCAAGCCAGGGAGAGGACTGCATTCCCACGGCGGACGTGTCTGAGGTTTTCCTCCCCATCTCTGTCTCCGTTCCTCCTGAACTTCCAGGCCTGAAGCAAAATCAAGTGTATCATTGAAATTCACAACCCCTGCTCTTGGATTAGCTGAGCAGCTCATTTTAGTGAACAAATAAGTGCAATTCTGCTTCGGTGGAATTTACTTGAAGAGCGGAGATCTCGATCCGAAAGCAAGTGTTTTTCATTTGGGCTGCTTCCAAATGCCTTCGGATTCGTTCAGTTTTCCGATGATCTGGAGGTTATCACATCCGACTGCGGACATAGGCGGCCGAGAACGTGTCACCATCATACATGTCTTAGTGCGTCTTTGAAAGACGACCAGAGCTTAAGCCATGACAATGGCTTTAGCACCGGCGCATCTCTGCTTCTAGGAGTCGATGAATGGACGGCAACGAGCAAAGCATGAGCAGTGACTTTCATCCGAGAGCAGGTGGTTTATTGTGAGACGGGTCTATTCTTTACCGAAGCTTCATTTTCGTTGAGGTTTTGATGAGCTAGAGTTTCCATCATCCGGGTTTGGATACACGTCAGGGCGTTTGGTGTTGGAGGATCTAGGAACCGTAGCCGTCCGTTCCGTATGTCTTGACTTTGGTTTAGTTTCCTCTGAACGATTGGGTACAGATTCCGGGTGGACCCTTCAAGTCAACAGGCATCGATGTGTCTCTATAGCAGTACATCATAGTGCGGGATTTTGATGATGTTGTGGCCCGACGGACGGTTGCAGCCCGACGGATGGTTGCAGCGCGGAGGACAAGGTAGTAAGCAGGTGAGGGCTTTTTCACCAAGCTGCTTCGGCACCGTGTGTTCATCTCGGCGTGAGGATGGATGTGGATTCGGAGAAAGATTTACATCATGGTGTATGTGACTTGTGCATTTGTTCTGTTGATTACTTTGTTGTCGTTTGCAGCATGCAAATCTCACACTTGTGAGTCTTGTGTAATTCTGCTGCAAAACGTATCCTTGTTGAATACCGTGACCCTGCACTGCCTAATCGTTGCTTGGACTTGGTGTGATATGTGGGTCATATCTTATGCAGTTGGGCAAGCGTAAAAGGAATGATGAGGGCACGAGCCTGGGCGAGGGTGCAATTCCAGACGACGGGTGAGACTTATTTGCAAACTCTAAGTGGAACTTGAAAACAGTATCCTACAAGATTGGAAATATAGGCAGTGACCAGGCTGTAGCGGCTTCTGAAGTGCATTGGGTTCTTGTAGAATTGGGATACCGCATATAAATTCACGACGAGTGCCGGAGGTTTGGATGTTTTCCGGCCAGAGAGAAATGGTTGCATAACAGAACTGTTATGTCCAATGTGTGTCCAATAGTATTGACGTGGTTTCATCAAAAGCTGAGAGCAAGTGAGACACATGTGTTGAAACACTTTTGTATGGTGCAGAATACAGATCATGTTGTCCTCCTTTGCTTCCGAAGCACAAGATCTTTCCCAGTCACAGCGGGAAGCAAAAGTGGCTTCTGGAGAAGTCGTGTGAGGATTTGGAGGCTCGGCATCGGTTTCCATTCTTTGACAAGCGTCTATCAAGCTTGCCGAAGGGTGATAGATTTCCGAAGCTGATACTGGAAGCTGCTGAACGGTGTGAGATGGAGGTGGTGGTTGTGTCGGATGAGTTCCTGACGTCAAAGTGGCCCATGATAGAGCTGGGTACGTTCGTGTGAGCATTGTCAGGATCCAATCCGGGATTGAAGATCCTTCCTGTCTTCTTTGGGATGTCAGTAAGTCACCTTGGGAGTGAATCAAAGCTGGATCATGGGTGCATGGTTGAAGTTGTGGAAAGAGTGGGAGAGGGATGATCCACGGATCATAGCAGCGGAGTTCGAGGAGGCATTGAAGGTGATGCGATCGTTCAATGGCATTGTGTTCAATGGAGATGTGAACAATGTTTGGAGCTACGAGACGGATGCTGCGAAGGAAATTTGCAGTGTGGTTGGACCGGATGTAAAGTGAGAGGATTCCGATGTTCAAGGGTGCTCAAGTATACGTGAGGTATGTTGAAGTGGTTTTTGTCGTTGATTCCGAGGCTCTCGGATGTTTGAGCAACGTCAAACTTCACTCCCACTCAGCGTGGGATGAGAATGACTGTACAAGCCAGTGCGCATTGCAAGGCTGGCTCCGGTGAGTTGTTGAGAGCCACCTCAAATCTAAGGCACAGATTCGTCTCGAGCAAGTGTTATCATGCTCTTTGTTTCGGTGGACATGGTGCAGCATCATCAGACCGACAAGTATTAAGCGTTGATACCACTTCTTCTGCACTTGTCACTCGACATGTTCTTCAATCCCAGGTGCCCAAGAGAAAAACATCAATAGGAACTCCTTCTGTGTATTATAAAAATTCATTTTGTAGGGAAGAAAACTCTATGTTTTGGTATATCTTTCTAGAAGTTTGTCTCATTAGCGCTTAGGGTGGGGTTAGCTTTGGAAAATAATGATGCCATTGAAGAGTGCTTGTTTATAAAAAATGAGATGTTCTATGGATGTATTTTGGTATTGGGGTAGAAGGCTTCTGGCCACTGGAGGCTGTGATGGGCATGCTCAAGAGGATTGATGCAATGAACTTGGAACAAGAGGAGCTTGCTAAGATTAAAAAACGATTATGTAGTCAGAGCAACCCCAACAAGATTTGATTGTCGTGGAAGATTTGGTAGATAGTGGTGAGATTGTGAGAACTTCTAGCCTATAAAAGTAGAAGATTCTCTCTTCTAACAACTTGTTATCATGTATCCATCAACTTGTTATAAAAATTCCTTCAGCCCTCACTTCTAAACAAGCTGCATATATGCATGTCCACATATAAAAGAACACGCTTTTGAAACGCAATTTTTTTGACATTCTACTATATGAGACGACCGTCTTGGAACATTGCTTGAGACGGTTGCCACATCTTGGGAACAACGACCCATGTTACGCGACTGCGATCAATGTTACACGACTGCGATCAGTGTTACACGACTGCAACCAGTGTTACGCGAGTGCGACCAATGTTGCACGACTGCGACCAGTGTTGCACGACCGCGACCAGTGTTGCACGACCGCGACTAGTGTTACACGACCCTGGCCGTGAACTTTCAGTCGCGAGGTGCCCTTAAATCGTCAACCGTGGACATTGGATCCAAGACCAAAACATGGCCCGAAGTAGTGTTTTTGGGGCAGCGAGGGCAGGACTGCCACCAGTAGGAGATGAGAGGCAGTGTTGTAGGTAGTACTGCCATGGTATAATGGTGTTTCCAACCAGAATATCAGGGTAAATGGCAGATTGTGACCTTCTAGCTGAGTCCGTAACTGTTGGAGAACCCAAAATTGAGAGTGTCAATCAAGTGGGACTTTTTGTATCTACGGTTACACTGCCACGTACGCTTCCTATGTACCCCATCGTCTTCGTCGTCTATGTTCTTTAATTTACATCCCCTGTTCTACAAGAGGTCGTCTAACCGGATGAAACGCTGGCACTGCCTATGGGTGGGTCGTACCCGTTGCGAGTCGTACTGGGGTCAAGCTCCACAGCAACCAAATGGAACATCTCTTTGAGGATCGCATTTGTGTCCAAGTCGCTCATCAACGCCCTCGTCATGGTCGGGTCCGCAAACTTTTCTGGTCTCGGGCGGTTCTACACATTCAAGTGGGCAGTGTTACAACCCATGTTGCATTGGAAACCAGTGTAGGCAGAGACAACGTACCTCAACAAATGTGCGGACATTTCGGATGACGCTGTACCCACACTCGAATGTCCCGTGTTGCTGCGCAACTAGGACTTCGACGTACCTGGGCACGTTGTGTTGCGTCGGTCCTCGCAAACTCTGCCATGCCCTGTGAACCAAATTCGCGAACCGGAGGTTGGCTTCGTCGTGGATATGTCCGGAAGATCCGAGGGAGTCCAGGTGGTAAGTCGCCTCTCGATTAAAGATGTAGAGAGACCAGTGCCCGTCCTTCCAGTAAGGAACCACAATGTCAACAAGCGCGGCTCCCTTGACTGCGTTCGAGATGTTCAGGTAGCCGCGGCCTAGTTGTGAGGCGTCCTTCTCCCCCTTCCCATACATGTCCATCGCGTTGTAGAACCATGTAGAGGCAATGTGGAGGCCCATGCACTGCTCCCGGGAACACGCAAACCAGTAGGTTGCCAGCATGAAGTCCAGGATGTTGTTGCCCAGCCACTCCTGACCGCTCAACAGCGCGCGCACTTCCTTCACGGCGATGGTGACCTCCTTCTTGTGGTTGGGGTAGAATGTAACGCCTTGCGAGACAGCCTCGGACCCCCGTGCACCGGACAGCCCGTCTATCATGGTCTCAATTCGGAGACCATCGAATACGTCCTGCGCGTTGATTTCGTTGTACTCGGCTGGAATCACGCAGATGGACCTGTAACACTGGACAATAACCGGAGATTAAAACTCGCCTCCCGGACACACTCATCGTCGAACTCCTGCTGGTGCAAGCCTCTAGGATGCACCTCATATGTAACATTGGGGTCCATTGACCCCTTTCTTTGCAGCATCTTCCCGGGTGCTGGTGGACCGAACGTGGTGTTACGAGCGGTGCGAACCTGATCAAGAGCGGCAAACCGTGAGCTCCCTGCTTTGTCCGATGTCGGGCCCACGCCAACACCGGCAGAACCGAACCCGGGTGCCCAAGGGTGGAGGCCTATGAAGTAAGACCAGTGTTCGCTGGACGGGCTCAATGGAGGCAATCCAATCGCGTTTTTCAGCACGTATTGCTGGACACTCTTCGCCGTGGACAATCCTAGAAGCCACGACTGCATCAACCGCAACGAGGTGTCCTTGGTCTCACGCGCTGTCCATGGTTCGGGATGAATGGCAGTGTTCCACGGGTTCCTCAACGCCTTGTACGGCGTGTCGTCGACGAGCAGCGTGTTGGACTGGTTGAACCCCCTCCCCTTCTTGTCTGCCCACACCAGCGAGAGCTCCTTCAACATCGCAGCCTTCTTGTCGTTCTTGGGGTCCTTCAGTGTCGTAACCGTGCATTTGTCCTGAGCCCACACAAACAGGAGCTCCTTCCTGCGCTCGCCAAAAGCCGCGTCAACGAGCCCAGAAACCTTGTCCTTCATCCCCGAGCTCCACACCGCAACATGAAAGTGCTTGAGGCAGAACTTCAAGAACTCCTTGCACCCCGGGCGAATGTAGACGTTGAAGTTACCCACAACCTTGTGGGCAGCCGGTCCGACTACGGGGGCGGACCTGTAAATTGCTTCCAACAACAGCCCGTTCAGATCCAAGATCAACAGCTTCTTTCTGGGCGCCACCACACCCTGCTTAACGCCGCGTCCATCGGCATCACCCTCCGCCATGTTCCGAGTCGAGGATGTCCTCTTCCTTGGCTGGGACCGGGCAGCGGCCGTCCCGCGCGCCTTCGCTCGCCCCGGGCCGGCTGGTGCAACACTGGATGCCCCCCTCGCGGGTTCGTGTGCATCACGGATCACCATGTCACCGTCTTGCCGCCCCACAACTTTGTCTGCATCGTCAATCACCGGGGCCGGAGGTGTAGCACTGGACCCCCCCCTCGTACCTTCCGTTCTGAGCGGAATCTCAATGTCCGAAACTGTGACACTGTCTTCCCCCCTCCCACCTTCCTCCGCATCCAGAATTGCCAGGGCCAGGGGTACAACACTGTCATCTCGTTGCTCACGTTGGTCCACCTCCATTGGGCCCGCGAGCCCCATCGGATCACGGATGGTGCGGTGTGCGTCTCCTCCAGGCCACATACCCTCATCCTCCTGAGCCATCGCATCCCCCATTTCCTCCACCATCTTCAGGACCGACGCTCTCTTCCTCGCAAGAGCATCCCCTAGAGGATGCGTCCGCAAATGCCCCAGGTCACGATCTTCGCGCGTCGACAGGGCAGCGCGCCAGTCCTGTGAGACCTCATCCCACACTTCGCCGGTCCGTGCCATCCACATCCTCTGGAACATCGCGGGGCGGCCCAGTGCTATGTCCTGCAGCGCCCTAAGCCTCACCGTACGCGCCCACAGCATAACACCTTCGACAACATCACCTCCCTCGCCTGCTCTCACTGCCGCCACCTGTGCCAGGAGCTCTCGTTCCAGCTCCTCCCCCTGCCCTTGTAGGATCCCCACATAATAGGCATGCCCTCTAGCCACAAACGTCGACATGGCACGGCTGAACTCTAGAGAAGTGCACAGACGCACAACGAGCTCCCTGTACAACCCAAATGTGGGGCAGGAAAGGGTCCGATATCGACCGTAGCGATCATCGAACACCATTCTCAGGACACGCACAAATGGCATTGGATCGGCCCGCCCCACCCTCCCCGACACCAGGAGCGACCGCACGACCTCCGCCTCGATCGCTGCCACACGGTCGCTCAAACGTTAGATTGGACCCTCACGATACTGCAGATACACGACGCGTGCGATTCGTAACATCGCAGATGTGTGATACCGACAGTGTGTGGCATTGAAACTCCTGTAACACTGCTCGCATGGAACATTTCTGGAGAACAATGAGAGGATACGGTCCAACAAGATGACATAACACCGAGGGGGCGCAACACTACCATGGAATCATGTGAAAGGGTCAGGACTCCACTCACCGTCATGCTGGAAGAGAAGGGGTGGGAGTCTTGTTCTAGTCACTTCTAGCCCAGTGATTGCGTGCCATACCGGACACCAATCCCACCGAGCCGCCTCCTCTTCGTATGCATGCTCTCGCATGTAATCGGCCGACGCTGTCGCGACTGCCATCTCTGCATGAGCAACGACTTGTTTGAGCAGCCCTTCGTACTGCGACTTCTGCACTTCCCACCGCCGCTCATCGTGTCCCCATTGAATATAATCGCCCAGCGCACGGGCCGCCTCGAAGGGCCGTCCTTCTCGTACGCTGTAGGCAAGGCCTTCGAGGGAATTCGACACCTCGGCTCTCACCGTCAGATCCACTGTCGAATCGTGCTGCAAAACCAGCGGGCCGCATGCAACGTTAGTTCAGGACGAATGCAACACCGGCAGCGCAGCCGTGCTCGGTTCACACGGGGACCGGACTGGGAACTCCGTTACCTTCTTCGTTGAATTCCACCACCCGTAGAGCGAATAGAAGGCACCCTTGAAATCATCGGTGGAAAATGCTGCGTCCCACTCCCTAATGAACTCATCTCCACTTAAGTGCTCCCACTTCCACGGCGTCCGGACCCCCGGTGAGATGCTCCTCAGATGGTACAAACCAGGCACCGTCGTTGGCTCCACCGGGCGTGGCAGCAGCGTAATCGCACGTGACTTTGCAAGCTCCCGGTCTCGGACGTCCTCCGCATATGCATCCCGCCCGGCCAACATCTTCTCCACACGCTCGGATACCCCCCCTGCCTTCATGGCGTTGTAGTGAGCATCACTACACATTCCAACTCCGGTAGCCCAATACCGATGCAGCCCCTCATCCTGTTCGAGTGCCAGCTCACCCGGAGTGTGTGCGCCACCAGTATTCGGTGCAGGACCGGATGAATCCCCTGGAACATATCCTGCCGCGGGCGTTCCCTCCTCCATGGCCGTGTCCTCTGTGCGAGAGACGTGCGGAAGAACACCGTGCACAACCACGTCTGAACCCACGCGCTCGCCGCAGTCGTGGTTTGTCTCTAAACCCTCCATCTCTTGCACAACGTCACACCGTTTTGCAGTGTTACACCGCGCCGAAAGGTCGTAGGGGTCGTCAGTGCTACTTCCGGGCGCGCTGTCAACATCCCCGGCGTTACACGTGTCCACGAGTTCGCCCGGTTCATACCGATTGCATCCTCGGTCCAGATCCTCCTGGTACATCTGCGACACTATCGTTGTTGACTGCAGCAACACCAGCGTCGAGGCTCAGATTAACACTCCCAAAATTTCTCCCCGATAACGCGACATCAACGATAGAACACCTAAGTCCCACGAGCATACTTACAGTTTTACTATGGAGATGTTCCTCGCCGATCGCTCCGCGTACCCTTCTCTTCCCATCTCGAATGTAATGGGTGCTGGGACGTTTGGCGCTAGGCGAGTCACGTCCACGCCCTAGTGTCACATCACCTGTGTCGGGGTGCCGCCGAGCCATGGAATCCCTCACCTGAATCCGAAATTCACTGGCGATGTCGTCTCCACCAAGCCCCGTCACGGTCATCGGAGGCTCGTCGTTGAACCGCGCTGGAACACTAGGACCCTCCTCGTCAGTTGTGCCCTTCACAGCATCGATCACAAGCCTTGGACTCTCCTCCCTCCCGCGCAAACCTTGCCCTGCCTCAGGATGCACTCCCTTTCTCGCCCGTCCCTGGCTCGATGGACCGCCCTTCTCAATTCGTGGCGGCAGCGGACCCACGATAATGTCCGGGGGGACTGGACAAAGCCCCACTTCGCCGAGCGGAGCATCGGCCCCTCTCGCTCGCGGAGCTTGCTCATCCTCGTCGTCCCCTCCGATGTCCTCTCCTACCTGCCCAACCTGACCCTGCTTTATCACGGCAGCAATGTCCACATCCCTATCCTTTGCCAACAACTCCGTGGCTTTTCCCTGCCCGCTCTGAAACTGAGGATATGGGAGAATACTCGCCCGACGCCCATCCTCCAACAATGCCCTCTCACACCCCGTGACGAACCTATGGTTGTTCAACCGGTTTTTGCTGGAGAAGGTCGCATCCCCACAATGCACGCAAATAAACTTGCACCGCGCTTGTCCTGGAGCGAGTGGTGCCCGCGCGTCCTTTGCCAACTCCAAAGCCAGCTCCTCGAACTTCTCCTTGCTGGGATAGGTGATTGTGAATCTCGCAGCATCGATTGTGAAGTCCTGCACCACGTACGGCTCCTTCCTCGGCGGCATCGCTCCCAAACCCTACCACCCACAGTCTATACAACATTGATTGTCTCCAACCCATAGAGCACTACACAATCCATACATGCGCTCCCTTCCAAGCAGTAGCAAACCCACATCGCTCGAGGAAACCCTAATTTCCTACTGCGCTATCGAACACCAAAATTTCGAACACCAAACCCTAAATCCACAAACCCTAAAACCCTCTCCTCCCATCTACACCCACCAACAATTCGCGGGCCATCATGCAGTCCCAACTTAATCCCCCACCTCTTTCACTTCAGGGGAAGCTAACACGTCTTTCATATCGAGTCCTTGCAGAGAGTACTTTCCTAGATCATAGCATCGGGAATGCAATCCAATGGTTTGAACTGTACACAACTAAGGCGTATAACCTATTACATTGCCAAATCCCCCGCGACATAAGAGTGAAAACCGTTTTTAGAATAGGTTGGCAAGCGGAGGGCGTTAAAAACTTCCTTGTTTGCAGTTTTTTTTTTTTTAGGAGACCCACCTCCCCGAGTGTTTCAAAATCCAGACCTTTAAAAAAAAGTTGTGGACATCTTATCATATTGGAGGAGAAATAAAAGTGTCAGTGTAGAAAATCTAGATCCTTTGCATGGCAATCGACTATAAAAAAATCGACCATCTAAATCTTTTGCATAATCAATCGACTATTAAGAAATCAAACAGTCATGTGAGAACAAGAGGGCAATTCAGATGTGTTCGGAAGTCCCAAACCAAGGCCTTGGAAAATAGAAATGTGGATGCGTGAGTGAATAACATTTTTCAAAAAATATTATGAATAGGAAAATATACAGAGTAAAGAAAGAAACACGGCAAGATATCGATACATAATTAAAATAAATTACACTCACGGGCGCAACAAATCTGGATACACAAGATGCTATAAAATAAAAGGAAGAATAATAAAGTATAGAGAAAAGAACTACAAGCTATCGTATTACATGATATAAAAGGTATAAACCAAAAGAGGCAGCTGTTGCAAAATCAGTGTTATCAAAAAAAATTCACTTATCCGAGGGGGAGGTGGAAGACACTAGTGTAAAATGAAGAGATTAAGAAGAGACAAGAAATGGAAGGGGGAAAAAAAAACAAGACGAGATAGAGACCAATAAGCATATTAATCATCCAAGGGGAAAAAAACGCACGCATGGCATATCTAAGAAGCAGCTTCGCCTCATACAAATTTTAGAATTCACTTGCACGCCTGTGAGTTACCTGGTGATTCTACAACAGTGCGCTCTTATAATCTATTGGAAATCTGGGCCTACACGCAGCGTGGAACGGGGTCAACTTCAATAGTGTCATGGCTTGAAGCAACACATGCTTCGCTCATGCCTCGCTCATGCCTTGCAAGAAAGTGAACACTACGTAAGCCATGGCATTGAAAGTATTGCCATTGAGCAGATCACACTATTTTCAGATGGGTTGGCTTATCCTCAAAATTTACAACGTACATTGGGCGGGAGGGTTGTAAGACATTGTGACGCTACAGAGAAAACCCTATATCCGCGAGAGTGTATCAACGAACGGGTGTTAGTGCAGTTCAAAGCGAATCATCGACTACACATGCGTACCAGTGCTCCAATGGTTGTTATACTATGTTCCCTACATTTAACAGTGTCAGTACACGTGAAGTACGCGAGGCAGTGTTACAGGGCAACACGTAGGCCAGTGTTTTACGACTTTAATCCTTAAACGACGGAGCCTATGACCGTGGCATCAATCCAGATTTTCAATCAACTATGTGCTCTAGTTTCTCACCAGATATAAGTGGATTTTTTCTTTAAAAAAACTTAGAGATGATATCACATGTCCCGATTATGTTACAAAAATCACAGATTTTTTGGTGAAAATTTGAATTTGTTGAGATTTTCTAAAGGAAAAGTGAAGAAAATTCATATTAAATACAAATTATGCTGAAATATTCCGAAAATTTCACCAAATGTGGACATTACAGTGCCAAGACTCATGGTGTAAACAAAAGTTCCGTTTTCCGCTAAAATTAGAACCACGGTTATAGGTCCAAGTTCAAATTGCAATAACTTGTTCAATTTTACGTGTTTTTTTAGTTTTCAAAATGGTATGGAAATCAGACATCCTTGGCTTCATTTCATCAGCTGGAGAGTTGGACAGTTGGACTCAAGTTCAGAAAATATCATTCCGATGGCTTGAGTTCAGATCTAGAGCCAAAGCTAGAAGTTTCCCAATTTCGCTGTGTTGAGATCCTTGTCAAAAGCATTTTCTTTCTCGGATAGAACATGATTACCTCAGTGATGCCAGTTTCATCATCGTCTAATGCTTGTACATACGAGGAACTCCACTGGAAAGAAATGGATGAAAAAATTCTGTTCACATTGATTATCATCCAACAATGTCATCCTAGAAGCCAATCTCTGGCTGCTTCGGCGTTCAAGGGTTGACCAGTGTTACAGGGAAACATAGGCCAGTGCTACGCGACTGCGACCAGTGCTATGGTTAGATGTATGAAATTTTGTGAGAACGTTACTTAGTGAGCTTTAATTTAGATCCTATGGTTAGATGTAGAAATGAAAGTCGAGTTATTTCCCTCTCTACTCATTGAACTTGAACGAGCAATTTTGAAGTGTTTTGGGTGTGAAAATGCCTTGGGCCTTTATGGGTTAATATCATGATGATATGAAATTTAGACCTTGTATAGTGCAAAAAATTTACACCAAGTGAAGTCAAAGTCTGCTCATCCACTTAGAACAGGGATGAAAATAAACCATTTCTTCTACTTCAAACACTATAATCTTATAATCCCACGGCATTATTTGGTGTAAACCTTCGTATTGACCATATGGATTCTCATTCTAAAACATGAACTTATGTTCACTAAAAAATTAAACAGGAATTGACATTTTTTAAACCTCCACTCCTTGCACACATTTTTTTGAATATGCTACACCAAATTTTTACCTCTAAAAATTGGTGTACAAGGAACTAATGTCATGCTTAAGATGATGGTAATGAATTTAGACCTTGTGTAGTGCAAACATTTGTCACCAAGTGAAGTCAAAGTCTAGTGCTCCACTAAAGGCGGGAAGAAAATGAATCCTTTTCTCTACTTTTAAACACTATAATCTTTCAATCTGTGCCGTCGAAGGTTATGAAATTTTGTGAGTGTGTCACTTAATAAGTCTTCATTGTAATCCTATGGTTTAAACTAGAAATAGAAGTTTCGGGTGTGAAATTGTCATGGTCATTTAGGAGGAAGGGTGCCGTGGCGGAGTGAGGTACTTAGTCTACAACCTCTGCGTAGCCTCACTCCGCGCAGTACGTAGAGGTTTTAGACTACGTACGGAAAGGGTTGTAGACGCCGCGAGGCTGGACGTAACCGGACCGTAGGCGCTGTCGATGTAGTGCGAGCTTGAAGCGCGCAACTAGGAGCTGGAAGGGTGAGGGAGTGAGGTACTGCGCGTAAACTCCGTACGGTACGCAGAGGTGTGGTAGCCTGGCGCGCGATCTGCAGAGGTGGGGTAGACTGGCGCGCGGTACTCGTTTGTGAGAGATTTCGACTGGACGTGGCTGCGTTGCCCCCGCCTCGCTCCGCATTGCCCTCGCATCGCTCACCGAACCAGCTCCGCTCCTACACTTGTGTTACACGGAGGTTCCTCCACGAGCTGGAACCGCCGCGCCAGCCCGACGAGTGATTCGAAGCAGAAACTGATGCTGTTGCGGAGGTTTCTCGGGATCGGCGCGTCCTCGGGATCCCTTTTGTGAAGCGGATCCAACACGATACGGTACCGCTCGAATTTGGCGCCTGCAACGGGCGACACCGTTCCGACCAGGTACTTGCACACGCGCGTGAAGATCACGACACTGGGTTCTGGAGCCTACATGCAATGCGGTGAGTTCGAGCAGGGTTCACGATTATCCAGAACGAGAGCCTACATGCAATGCCGTGAGTTTGAGCAGGGTTTAGGGTTGAGGGCTCACGGTTTAGGGTGGGCTATCTGGTTCTTTCCCGGGATAATTTCTTTTTTGCCAATTGTTGTACGTGTGGACTAGTAGATTCGTTGAGTTTGTTGTTAATCTCAATGACTGATTACAGGATCTGCCGATTGCGTTGGAGCTTCAGTGGCGAGGCGGAGGGCGAGGCGGAAGACATTCTCTCAGTTTGAGCAGGTAAATTTTAGAGTTCTCCACGAGAGATCGAGAGCAGATTCATGTCCAGAGGGATACGGTTTTTAGATTTCCTCACAAGAAATGTTGGTGCCTGAGAGGTAGATATGTTTGGAGTGTCAGGGTGCCGGGTTTAGAATGCATGTTGTCATGTTTTTCACATTGTTTTAGATTAAGGTTCAGGGTTTAGAACCCACGTTTGCATCACTTCCGCTTTTTTCTAATTTAGGATTCAGGATTTAGGATCTATGTGTCCATTTTCTGTGTGTTCGATCTGAAGGATTGAGAGCGAAATCCCCTCCTCTCTTCGAGATACAAAAACCCTTGAACTTTCTGATTGGCGTTGTTGCATTAAAGCCTGCTCTCGTCCTTCGCATTCTGTCCTGGGAGAGAATTTTTGAGTTGCATTGTTTAATGATTGCAGAAAAGGTTGAAACACAATGCTAGATTCTCTTCCTTCAACTCCAGATCTTTTCCAAGCTCATGAACTCCTGCTGCAACTAGCATCCTCCCTATTGTGAAGATGATTCTTGATCTTTCGGCTGAGCAATCGATAATTGAATTTCAGATTGCCTTATGAGGTTTGCGTTGGTGTTGAATAGCGTAACCAGGAATGAACCTTGTTGTCAGTGTTCAGCAAGGGTACCAGGTTGTGCTCTCTTTGTGGTCAAGTAAGAACAAAGAAATTGACACAGGATAGTGTCTTTTCCACGGCTCCGTTGCTAGATCAACCCTCGCCTTCGCGGCGTGCTTTTCCCTCATTTATTCCTTTTGAGGATTACGTCATTCATAAATCTATTGTACAGGTACCATTTTTGACCTTCAAACCATTTGAACTTTGACAAACACTAAAACGGAATTTTGTCCTGGATGTCATTTACTCCAATTTGAGGGATTATGCCATCTTCATACACGAGATGTGAAGCAATCAGTTGTAATAAAAATATGCTAGAATTTACAGACGTGGCATTCTGAAACTTGAAACTGTCGTAAAGTATATGCGTAAAGACTCCTGCAATACTTATGAACTCTCCAATATTACACATCGATGGATAGCAAAGACTGACATGCAGGGGTGTGGTGGTGGTGGGAAGAGGTGTTAGCCAGTTGGCCATGAGAAGGATTATAAGTCCGTCTACAGTCCGCAGGACAAAAGATGGTATACAGTGTTCTTCCCTGCACTCCAGGTACTTATTATCCCTCGTTTCCAGATCCACACTATTTCTCTAAAATTATTACTTCATTTACACGGTCTCTGAGCTAGAAGAAACCATTGATCTCTGAGGTTGGGGTGATATTGTGGCATTTTTGCAGCCATGAAAGAGAGAAGACGTGTAGTTATTAGGGGAGTGGATTCAACATGTTGTGCATAATAGGAAATGCCACGACACTGATGATCATATTGCTGACATCGACGTCTCCTTCCTAATACTTTCGATCGGCTTCTTGGAAGATGTTCGGCAGGTATGGTGGAGTCTCAAAAAATAGTTCATTAAAATATTTTAAACTGTCATCGAAACTTCATCGGATTCATGCCCATCTTTTCATTTCACTGCTTCCACATGGAGTAGGAGATCTCGGCGTCTTGTATTATGCAAAATACTATTCCGTTAGCTGCTCTAAGAGTTGGGAATGAGTTGTGGGTTCTGGACTTTGAGATATGCTTTGTTTCAACATGAGGTTATGTGCTTCTTGAGTGATTGGTATAAGAGAATGATTTTCTTGGTGAGCCTGGAATGTGAAAAAGGGGCGACATGCTATTGCACTTATGGTAGCAAACGCTTTGTATATTTAATCAAATTCTCAAGCTTCTTCCATCTAAAGATAACTAAATATGTCGTTTTACTTTGCCAATTCTGTAAGTCCTATGGGTTCTGCGGACGTGGAATTGTCTGATCCAATCCTAAGATTTAAATTGTATGCAATTGTCATATCGACAACATTGTTTTCACAATCTAACATCATAGCTATTGGCCACGAAGATATCAATTTTGAGCTATGATATATTAAATTCAAAAGGTGTACATGAAAAGTGGGATTCTGGCCACCATTCTTGTTACCTTTTGGATTTAGTGTAAACTCTAAATTGTAATTTTCGAAATTGATGTACTATAGTTTGGTAATGGGCAATTATTTGTTTTTTCTCACTTTAGTTTATAGTTAATATATAAGATTATTTATCTGTGACAATGTACTATATTGCAGGTGTTAATCAATATTATTGTTTTCATTATGGAGATTATTGGGATTTTCATGCTTTCAATCTTATTATTGACAATGGGGAAGAGAAATGTCACCAAGAATGTGAGGTATGTATTTTTTACTTCACTTATTTATTTATATATAATAAAATAATAAATATGCAAATGATTGAATGTATTGATTTAATAATGAATTTTTTTATTGTAGGTTAAAAAGGAGAAAAAAAATGGATGAGAAGTTGAAACTTATGGAGCAGAAGAATCTTCAATCTGCAAGAAGTTATGTGGAAGGAAGTAGTAGAGTAATATTTCGGAAAAGAATGGAAAAGTGGGACATTTTAAATCTAATGGATGGGGCAATGAAACTAGATCATGGGACTGTTATAGTTGTAGATGAAGATTTGTTGGAGGTGGTACTTGTAGTGAAATTTACCCCTTTTAACATGATAAACACTAGTGAATTTAAAGATTTTGAAAGGTTAACCATGGATTTTTTACGAATCTACAAACATGTGGGAGAGATTAAATGTAATGGTGCCCATAAAGGAGGAAAAGGTAAAATGTTTGCTATGGGATGGCGTCTGGAACAAGGCATTGCTGGAAAAAAATTATTATTTGGTAAATACGTCCCGAGTAGGTCTTTACAACAAAAAGTAGATGGGATTTCTGAGTGGGTGCGGGATCAAGAAGAAATTGACTGGATTTCTGGTTTTTATAAAAACCGATTTGAAGGCTTATCGCAACATCTATTTCAGAAAACTGTGAATGAAACAAAGGAGGCTAAAGTTCCAGATTTCGGAGATTTTGAATACAATGATGCAAAAGGAGGACTTGGTAGCAATCTTACCTTCACGTTTGATGATTTTGATAATGCTTTGCATCGTAATAACGACTTTGGTACGTATAGCTTTGGAATATGGGCTCCTACCGTTAGGGATTCTGGGAAATTAATATCTTTAGAGGAAGGGTTTGATTGTGAGGGAGGAGAGTTTTTTATAGCCCCTTACAAAATATATATCAATTTTTGCGATGGGATTACAGAGTTAATATGGAGGGCTAGTATTGATGATCATAAAACTTTCCAGTCAACCACTAGTTCTCAATATACTCGCATAGGTAGTTCAGTACAAATTAGTAATAGATTAGTGTCTCAAATTAAAGAATATTAGGAATTAAAATCGCAAGGCATTGATAATAGTAATCTAGTTCGAGGGGTAAAGAGAATGAAACGTGATTATCAGTAGATGTGAGTTGGTAGAAAGTTAGACCTAACAGGGAAGGACGAGTTCTTTCGGCTTAGGCCGTGTTGGCGGAAAATTTGTGCAAACTCGCCTGCATGCAGTGTGATTCAAAGATCTAGGAGGCAATTTGTTGGAAGTTGTCTTGTGTTATTTCAGCACATGAGGTGGACGAGCTGGAGCAAGAATTGGAGCAACTGGTCACCAGGAGATTCAGATGGGGCCACTGCACATTGATCGAGAACCTCACCTTGCAGTTGATTGAAGCTGTCAATTGGCTTTTTCGGCAGTTGTGCCTGTGTTTCTGTAAAAGTATATTCTATGCAGCAAGTGAGCCCAACTCAGAATGACGTCTGACGTTCGAAATTTATGAATTTCACCAATTTGAGCTTGGTCTGTTTCTCATGAGCTACCCACTCGTGCTCAGGTGGTTTCCGATCATTCGTACCAGGTGGTTTCTGATCATCATTTCCTACACTAAATTGGTGATTTCCATGGTTTGAGTTAAATTTGGATGGATAACACTGAGTTGTTGGTGAGTTGTTGGCATATTCAGTGGCCTTGGCGTCGCGCCATATGTCTGAGGAGCTGTCGTACCATATGTCTGAGGAACCATCAAATTATCCACCGCAAGCGTCGGAAGAGAGCTGAGGATGCTCTAGACCTCGATCTGGGAAGACACCCCGTGTTCTCTCGATATGGTACTGTAATCGGGGATTCATTTTAAGCCACATTGAGCATGCAACATGCTTCTCCTGGTTATATAATTTTCGTGGGTGTGTTGTTAGCTATGGCGTTTTAACGTTGAGCATGGGATGATCGCAGAGCTCATAGTGTCTACTAAAGGTAGGATACTTGAAAACTTAGGTGGTCTAGGTCTTCAGTGTAGCCTAATTTTGTGTCCAGGCTCTGGGCTGGAGAAGGGCAGCAATGGGGCAACTCCGTTGGTGAAGACTCCGGCCGCAGCTGAGGCAGCATCGCCGCGGCAGCAGTCGATGGAGGTGGACGCCGTGACGGAGGCGGAGCTGAAGGAGAACGGGTTCCGGAGCACGCGGAGGACCAAGCTCATCTGCACCATCGGCCCCGCGACGTGCGCGCCCGAGCAGCTGGAGGCGCTGGCCATGGGCGGCATGAATGTGGCGCGCCTCAACATGTGCCATGGCACGCGCGAGTGGCACACGCAGGTCATCCGCAACGTGCGCAGCTTGAACTCCGAGAAGGGGTACTCTATTGCCATCATGATGGACACCGAGGGCAGCGAAATCCATATGGGCGACTTCGATGGCGCTCCCTCCGTCAAAGCCGAGGTTCGTCTCTTCCATCGCTTCAAAAGTTAGGGTTAGACGACGAAGCTTCCTCTGTTTTCGTGATGTTGTTCTGAGCGCAAATGGCAAGATTATTATGGTTTTTTCTGTGAGAAAAGCTGTTGGTTGAATTCCTGTTGTTGAATTGGCAGGATTGTTTGTGCTCAGGATGGTGAGGATTGGATCTTCACCGTGCGCAAGCTCGACACTCTTCCAGAGCGCACCACAATTGTAAACTACGATGGATTCGCTGAAGGTGACCTTCATTCTTTATTGGATAATTGGATGAGTCGGAGAAAGTGAAGGTGAAATTGAGCATGAGACCGATGTTTGCAGATGTAAGAGTTGGGGATGAGTTGGTGGTGGACGGAGGAATGGTCCGGCTTGATGTAAATCGAGAAGGTCGGTCCTGACGTGAAGTGCAAGTGCACTGATCCTGGTCTGCTGCTTCCTCGTGCGAATCTCACTTTCTGGAAAGGCGGTTGGTTCAAGAGTTTCTCGCCAACATGAGTCATGAAATAAGGTTTACCAGATTGACAACTGAAGTTGATATTCTTCTTCACTACAACTGTGCAGTGCTTTCGTTCAACTGTTGCCTGACTGTTTGTTTCCATTCAGGACTCCTATCCATGGAATCATCGGCATGGCCTCAGTGGCGTTGGAGACCAATCTGACCAATCGCGAGCATTTGGAGACCGTTTCCGTCGTTAGAAAGCCCTTTTTGTTTTCTTGATGGTAGAAAAGGAGACCACTTGTAAAAACCATCTTACAAACGCGAGCTCACGACGGACGCTGTCTCTTTGCAGGCGCGTGAGCCCTTCGTTTTCGAGTGTTCGGGTTTGCAAATAGAAGAGTCTGGGGAGGTATGGGTTATTACCACACCACACAAGGCGTGTCAATTAATGATAATTCAGCACGTTATATACATCCCTTCACATTTGATGATTACGCCCTGAAACTCTTGCTATTCCCTCACGGCCTCTCTAAGCAAACAATGGTAGACTCCCATGCCCACGGCTCTCGTGAAGAGGTTATGCAATGTTGTTTACAAAACATAGATGGAAAGACAAATCACAAGACACAAATGCATGCAGCATTCTACACCAGAAACATAAATTAGAACAAGTGTGGTCATAATATTAAGCTTCAATAAAGTGGATAAAAATAAAATTGAACATCGAAACATGTGGTAATTTCAATATTTATTAATATATATAATTCTTGATCCCTGAATGAAAAAAGTCCCAAGGTGGGCTTTTGCATATCTTGGGCACGTTCCCATGGTTACAATTTATATTTGAAATTCTTGAAATTTTGCAGAGACATGCAAGAAGACAAGAGGTACGTGGGAG
Organism: Bryoerythrophyllum caledonicum; assembly: GCA_963971425.1. Taxonomy (NCBI): domain Eukaryota; kingdom Viridiplantae; phylum Streptophyta; class Bryopsida; order Pottiales; family Pottiaceae; genus Bryoerythrophyllum; species Bryoerythrophyllum caledonicum. The sequence continues at coordinate 80,826 of OZ020515.1, read as the reverse complement.
TATAATTTTTATTTTGATTGGACTTCTAGAAAAAAAATTATGCCATCTTAAAGAAAAAATTGTCGAGTGCGGGCACGTCGGGCAACTCCAAAACCTTTTGCTAGAGCACTCTAGTAAATTTGAGATTTTCAGTACTAGCAAGTAATATCATTTTCTTCGATATTGTCAAGAAACGTTTCTTGTCTTTAGGGGAAAACTGCATTTTATTCCAAGTAAGAGATTTTCACATATTGCCACGCATTGTCGGGCGAGGAACCAAAAAAAAAAATTCTTTTCCACATGGATCTTTGATATACTCATATTTTTCACTTCTTATTTTCCTACTACAAGACGTGGCAAAAACCTTCTTATTCATTGTTTGGACTATCAGTCTAAAACATGTGTTGTTCCCAAAAAATTTAAACGTGAATGGTACTTTTTGAACCTCCACACTTTGCACAATTTTTTTTAATATGCTACACCCCCTCTCTACCTCTAAGAATTGGTGTACGAAGAGTCAATACCATGATCAACATGGTGATATCAAATTTGACCTTGTGTGGTGCAAAACTTTGACACCAAGTTAAGTCATAGTCCGTTGATCCCCTCAATGCAAACAAGAAAATGAACCAATTTTTCTACTTCAAACATTATAATCTTTCAATCCATGCGGTCAAAGTTGATGAAATTCTATGAGTATGTTATTTATTAAGTGTTAGATGAGATCCTACGGATAGAACTAGAAATATGATTATTTGTTTCCTTCATTACTCATTGCACTAGAATTAGCAGTTTTGAAGTGTTTCTCGTGTGAAATTGTCAAGGAAAATTAGGGGTGAGAAAGAATTTCTGTGTGTTAGCACGTACAGTTATGGGATTTCGAACCACTTGTCTTTGTTTTTTTTCTGAGCTCTGTGAGTTTCTGTGGTACAGAATTTGGGTGTGTCAGGAGACCTCCTCAAGGGACACCAACTTGCTTGCAAAATACACTGTCATCATTCCATTAGGGTACAGTTTGTATGCCATGCTCTTCCTACACATTATGTGACCATAACTACTGGAGCAAACATCTCACATTCAGCAGGCTACACTTGAAAACACTGCCCTCAAATCCCTTCAAAAAATGATATGAAGGCTCATTTTGCGACCTAAGTAGTAGCGCTATCTACAACAGCCTCACTTTTACCTCTGGTCAACAAGGTCAGTGTTACTCTTCTTCTACTAAGACTCAACTTACCTCTAAACAGTGGAATGAAGAGAAAATTGACCAAGAAATATGTCGAAGAAAAGAGTAATCAATATATTAAGCCTCATTCATGAATGTTGCTGTTGACTCAATGGCAGTGTTCAGGGACAAGCTTATCTGATGAATTCACCGTACATCACTGATCACTCTGCATGCATGGGCATTAACCCCGAAAGTCGAAAGCCCTCAAAACTGCCAAAAACCCTCAAAACTGCCCTCTTTCAATGCAAGGTGAAAGTTTTTAACTTTTGACAAATTTTCGAGTATGTAACCGTAAGATCTAGTACCTAACCTGTACATGTACATGCATACCAAATCTTAGATTCAAATTCCTCACCATTTGTGAGATCGTAATGTTCAAAGTTGAAAAAAAATATATTTTCCTTGTTGTAGAATGGAAAACTAATGTTTTGGGGGCCAAAAAAACCATTTTTGAAAGGAAATTTGACACGAGGCTCTTCAAATTCTTGTTCCTATGTGAGTAAGGAATATGTCCATATAATTTTTACACTCATAGGGCCTAGAAAACCTAAAGAAATGCTTAATGTTTCACATGGAGGTATGCTGAAATACAAATACAAGTGCCCATTTTCAACAATTAAAAAGGCATGTAAAAAATTATTGGATTGAAAATCCAAACGGTGAGATCATGCTTTACTACCTCTTTTACATGTACGAAAAGCAAAATTCGAAAAAAAATAAAATCTCAATTATTGGTAAATTTTTGAAGTTACTGCGATCTAATTGATTTTGGGCAGATTTTGAGAATAAATGAGCATATTATACCGCAGTTTTGGGCAGATTTCAACAGTGATTTCAAACTTTGACCGTGAATATCTCCTAAAGTATGAGGAATTTTGAAGCATGAATGGTGTCATTTTAAAGGTATGGGAAAACTCTACAACATTCCAAAAGTTGAACTTCATACGATCTAAATTTAGTAACTGAGAGCCTGACCCGAGTCAGATCGACCACATTCTGGTCGATTTCGACTTTAGGGGTTAAAAACGCCATTCTCATCTCATGATATGAGATAACATCTCTGTGAAAATCAGGCTGGTTTTTTACATTCAAATAAATAGCTTGGTTGTTCTCCAGTAAATTGCTGTGTTTTGTCTCTAGTTCAGCTAGCTTTTTAGGTGAAAAGGAACACTAACCAGGTATTGTAAAGCCCAGGGCGAACTGACCCCCTCATTCCCCCTCGAGGGATGAACGAGGCGAGCTCGCCGCGCAGTCCTCCATCCCGGGAGTCATCCCTCGCCAGTCCGTCACTCCGCGGTCCCGGTGCCCATCACTCGGCCTGTATGAGAGAAAACCGTGCCATTCCGACCTGACCAACCGAAGGAAGTATTTATAAAAACAAAAAAAAACAAAAAAAACAAAAAAAAACAAAAAACCAATTCTCGCCTCCTCCTCCCTCCCATCAGTGACAAGTATGTGTCATCATGAAAATTTGGGGAGGGTAACTTTTTTGGCCACTGCTGAAAATAGTTTCATGACTTCTAGTATTTGTACCCAAATTCTTATGGCCTTACCAACATAACCAATGTGGCGATATGGCCTTAACCCTTGAAAGTCAATCGAGCACTGAATATACAGCACCATATTTTACTCTGTAAACTACAAAAAGGTATTTAAATTTAGCAAGACTTGTACCTTTTGATTGAAAATTCTTCAACTAACATCTTTCATTTGGAGCTCAATTCAAACTTTGAAACTTTATGATGTTCAAATACATCATTACACATGTGAACTATTGCTACCGCCAATGGCACGTTCTGACGTGTAAGGGTTAATCCATAATCCTAAAACACCAATCATGAACCGTATATACAAGACAGTATGTCACTCTATAGAATGTACAAAATGTGTTCAAAATTAGCAAGACTCACATATTTGGATTGAAAACTCTTCAACTAACATCTTTAATTTGGAGCTCATTTAAAAATCTAAACTCTATCATGTTCAAATACGCCATTATATGTGTAAAATATTTTGGCCATCGCGAGTGGCACCTTAGGGTTAAACATTAGTTGAAACTCTATATACATGCACATATTTTACTCAATAAAATATAAACAATGTATTAAACTTTAGCAAGACTTACACCTTTGGATTGAGGAATCTTCAACTAATATCTTTCATTTAAAGGTCGTCTCAAAAATGGACCCTATAATGTTCAAATACGACATTATACAAGTAGAATAACGTGGCCACCAGTGGGACTTTATGATGTTAAGGGTTAAACTGATGATATTGAATTGATGACCTCTTGAAATACTCACTCTAATTTTGTTTTTGAGCATCTACTTTCCATTGGCATCCACAATATTTTATATTGTTGGGCGCAGTGCTTTCCATTAGCAGCAACAATATTTACATGTATAATGATGTATTTGAACATCATAAAGTTTCAAAGTTTGAATTGAGCTCCAAATGAAAGATGTCAGTTGAAGAATTTTCAATCCAAAGGTGTAAGTCTTGCTAAATTTAAATACTTGTTTTGGATATTTTAGAGAGTAGAATATGGTGCTGTATATTCAGTTCACGATTGATGTTCAAGAGTTAACGGTATATCGTCATATTGGTTATATTGGTAATTTAAGAAGTTGGATACACAAACTAGGTCATGAAACTATTTTCAGCAGTGGCCAAAGAGTTAGACCCTTCCTAAATTTTCATCATGACACAAACTTGTCATAGATGACATGGAGAAGGATGCGGCAGGTTTTTAATTTATTAATTTTTTTAATTTTTAATTTTTTTTTTCTTCTTCTTGATTGGTCAAGTCGGTACGACAGGGTTCTCTCGGACCGGAGAGTGATGGGCACCAGGCCTGGGAGTGACGACTTGGCCGGGATGACTCCCGGGATGGAGGACTAAGTAGCGAGCTGGCCTCGTTCATCCCTCGAGGGGGAATGACGGGGTCAGTTCGCCCTGGGCATGAAAGGAGTCGGCAAGGATAGTACCAACACTTTCTGCCAAACATGGTGGTCCTTCATGAACAGAGGCATGGTTTATCTACTTGGATACAAACAGTACCCCATTTCACACACCCCACATTACCATCCATGTTTTTATAAAAAAAAGCACCAAAATTAGTAAGCACCACTACACTAAAATTTACGTTTGGTGTAGCCTCACTAAATGATTCATGAATGCTAAAAGTTTTTACTCTGGATGAATATGTTTACCAACAATGCTGACGTTGATCACCCTCTCTGAGTAGTACAGGTATTTGTGCTCTTAAGTCAAAATCTTCATCAAACTATTGTAAAAATCTAATAGCACTTTCAAAATTGGAGGGAGAGAAGGGGACGCGGCGACGACGTCCCAGCTGGATCGCGGGAATCGGTTGTTGGTGCGCAGGTGATGAGAGCGGTCCGGCGTGGGAGAGGGAGCTAGAGGCTCGGCGGCATTGTTCGGGTGAGCAGAGAGTGCGTGCGAGGTTGGTGGGCGTGGTGTGTGGCTGGGGGTCGGACGAGAGCAGAGAGCAGCTGGGATTGTGAGCTGCAGTAGGAGAGTAGCGGGGTGCGGTGTGAGCGTGTGTGTCGAGTCGGGGTGTGTGATGGAGCGGAAGTATCTGTGAGTAGGCAGCGGAGCTGCGGTGAGTGGCGCGAGAGCGCTGCGAGCGGGGAGGTCGGTGTTGGAGTAAGGTTGTGTTTTGGTGTGAGTGCGGCGCGATTGCGTGTGCGCGGGTCTGGCGAGTTCGGAGAAGACAGAGTTGGCTGCTGCGATCGAGTGGTGCCGACAGGAGGAGCGGTCTTTGGGTTTGTGTGCAGCTGTACGCGGTTGGGCTCCGCAGCGGTTGTGGAGAGGTGGAAGTCGGACGCATCCTGAGTGTGAGTCTTCGGAGGTGGGTGAGTCTGGATTCCGGGGAAGGAGTGTGGGCCGGTAGGTCCGTGAGAGTGTGTGTTCGGGTGATCGTGGATGTCCGGGGCTGAAAGCAGGTGTGTCTGTGTGTGAAAGTGGAGAGGAGTGTGTAGAGGAATGTGTTGTTTTTTTTGGTGTTGTGAGCGGGGACTGTGCTCTGGTGAAGTGTGTGCGAGGAACACGTGGGGGTGTGTGTCCCAGTTGGTATGGGTGTTGAGCAGTGAGAGAGAAGGCGGTGGTGAAGGAACGGAGGAGGCGCTGGGGTCAGCGTTGGGAGCACGGCTGCAGTGGTGACGGGAGTTAGCTCGACGTTGGCGGAGCTCTGCGGTCTGGGCTACTGAGAGCGCGTGTCTTTGGTATGCACGAGACGTGCGCTGGAGTTCCTGGATGGTCTGGCGAGCGCATTTCTTGAGCGTGCCGTTAAAAGTCTCCAGAATCAGTTTGCGGCATATTTCGATCCCGTGCTGCACATTCCTCCTCACTGTTGGAGGTTTAGAGCAGTTGTCGGGTTTGTTACCGTAGACCTTGAAATAGTGCCGCCCAAATAACTTCAGCTGCTCCACGTCTCTGCACCTCCCCATTTCGTAGCGATGGTGTCGAGCGCCCGCCTTCCAGACGTCCGTGACTTCCTTGTCAGTGATGAAGCGATAATGCTTGGAGACGTCCCTGACAAGCGGACCTTCGGCACAGAGCCCCACGCGCACGGTGAAGAATTGCCGCCCATAATGTGCGTCCCGCCCCAACAGCATGGGTGCCGCCGCGATCATGCGTTCCCGTACATCCCTGCGAACATTCGCGAAGTCGAACGGCTCATCAAACTCCTCTGTACAAAGCGCGCGGTTTAGGGTATCCGATGCGTCGGCGTCGCCAGCATCTAATGATGACTCGTCGCCGTTGTCGCAAACGTCGGCTGCAGGAACCTAAAGCACCGGCGTCGGGCTGCAGCTCGCCTTCCGCTTCCGCGAGCCCGCCCTCTCCTGCTCTAACTTCATAGGTTACTGTGTAACAGTGACTACTGCAGCAACTGTTGCAGAACACTGCACTCCCAGAACAACAAGCGGACGAGACACCGGTGTTACGTAACCAAAACAAAAGAGCGGATGAAACAAACGAGAGTGCGCTTCCAAAACAACGAGCGGCTGAAGCAGGAAAGACACCAGCCCTTGTCTGAGACACTACGTCGTTGGTGCTGACGAGGCCTACTGCGTTATCATCGTGTCGGGCTAGAATGACGTTACAGCCTGATGTAGCATAGGACACTGATGATCTCGACGTGCAGTTACTGATCTCAATCGATTCAGATGCCAGCCAGCAGTCATCCAAACTTGTGTGAATCCACAGATTGGAGACCCTGGGTTTGGCGACTCGTGCCTAATCACGACTGTAACCGATTCCTAATCATTGTGTGCTCGTCCTGATCCATCAGTAATAATGTATACATATTATGTGATGGATCTAAAGAATAAACTGCTGTAACACATAATATCCAGAGTTATAACATGTAACACAACTCTCAACATTGGGTTCTAAATGTCCCTGGTTCTGGAGGAATTATACCATGTAACACACGGTCTCTAAGCATGTAACACAGGGTCTCTAAGCATGTAACACAGGGTCTCTAAACATGTAACACGAAGTCTCTAAACATGTAACACAACTTTGGCCGGTGTCGCCCTGTAACACTGCTGCATTGTCCAAGTACCTCCGTGGTACCATCGCCCAGGTATCACCCAGGTATTGTGAGAAGATCACCAGCACATCACACGAATATTGAAATGTAGTGTATCCAAATATTTATTACATAACATTACATATATTGCATATCTATCGTGTATATGTCGTATATACTATATTATTGTGCAGTATTGCGGGTGAAGAGGGTTGTGTATATACTATATTATTGTGTACAATAAAAACCTAAGAGCCCTGGCAAGGCATTTTCTCTGAAACTCTGAAACTGCCACTGCCAAAATGTAGGAAGAAGACCTGATTTTGAAGTAAAGTTTTTGATTTGTAACCAATGTACAATCTCAAAACAGACTTCAATAGAAACTCACCATATTTTGTGGGCTACAATCCACCACATGGATGATGGATTGACACTGGATTACAGTGTTCGAAGTCAAGAAAATTGTATGGTTTCTTCCCTTGACTTTGCCTTGTATCAAAGTTTTGCCTGGTGCCATGGACTTCTGTGCACCATGCCATGCATACCACAGTTCCACCAGTCGGATTTGGGTGGCCAATCGGAACTGAGTGCCCCTACCTTATTCCTTTCTCTTCCTACAGCCTACACATCCCAATACTATATTTCCAAATTCCACCATTGTTGGCCTTAAAATTTTAAATCTTCATCACCTAGTACCTACTCAAATTTCGGACAGCCCTGGATATTATTAAGATCCATGCAGGTTAACACCCTATCCAAAATATCACAGGTCCCACTCTAGGAATACTACATGCACACATCGAACTGAACACTAAAGTGTTACCGTGTTAGTAATTAATCTTGGTTAAATTTTGAGTACAGCAGTTGAATTTATTCAAATTTCAAGTTCGTTGAACATTTTTCTACATATGGCCCTCCAATTTAAAGTCATAAAGAAACTACATGATTGAAGACAGTTCTTGTTTAATAAGATTTATTTTTCTTGGAGTATTTTCACACATATATCAAACCATTATTTTCTAGTGGTTATTTATATATCTTCATAGAAGCTGGTGATTTTTGAATTTGTTCATATTAGCCTTTCTGTTTTTAATGCTCATATTTCCAGGATGACAAGAGAATTAAAAAAAGAATTAGGAGGGAAATGAATCAAAGTATGAACCATTGGTATGTATTTATTTGAATCCCATAAAGTTCAAAGCTTGGTCTTAGAGTACCAATTTGATTTTATACATGGCCCTAGCTTCTTGTTCAATTGTTGGGCATGTTATTCATTACCGCCCTTGTTTAGCCCAATCATGATTCATGACTATGCCACTCTCATTGAACATCCCCACACGTTCCTAAATCCACCTTCCTGGAACTTGAAACTATACAAGTTTCATAAAAATCCTTCCTGTAAACCTAAAAAATAATACGTAATGATTTATGTCACCCATGGGAGTTAATATCATCCCTCGGATATTGAAATCCGCCTACGTTTTCAGTAGATGTCAATAAATACTTCATGTGCCTGATTTGGGTAAGATTTGAACAAGTTGGCACCTTACAGAGGTAGACACTCCCTCTTAGTCAACTACCTGGGTCAAACTGGACATCTATTAGAGTCAAACGAGAATTGAACAGTAATTTGCCTAGCTAGGCAACCTGCTTGCAAGTTATACATGTAGGAGGTTTCTCTTCCCCCTAACAACCTAGTGCCATATTATGCCAATTGGAACTAATATGGCCCGACACTATTAAAATATTCTTGTTAGATTACTTCCAATTTTCCACAAAATATTGGATGATATCACCAGTCCTGGACGAAAGTAGTCTAAAAATAAATATGGAAGGGAGTGTATTCTCTATCCAAGATAATATGAATGACTATTGAAACATGTGGCTCAACCATGATATTTTGTATCGCCATTTCTGGCTACCTTTAGGAGACTAATAAAAAGGAACGCCCCATTGTGGAAAGAAGTCCCCGTTTTTGCATTCTCGGTAAATCATTTGGAACATAGAAAAGTCAAAGGCAGCCGTTTCGGTTTAGGGTTGAGGGCATTGTCCAACAAGGGGGAGTGCATGCTCTACCCAGTGGAATGCCCCCAGGTTTGGGTTGGGGGCATTGTCCAACATGGGGGGTGCATGCTCTACCCAGTTGAAAGGCAAACGATCCTTGGGCATATGTCCCAATAAGGAAGTGCTAGAAACTCTGCTTTATTTTTTATTCAATATACACACTGTTTACACAGAGGGCTTCTTATTTGCTTCAGTCTCCAAGCCCTCCACAATTGGAGCAACACCTAAGGTAGGAGCACCCAATTCCGATCGGCCACCCAATTCCGACCGGTAGAGTGGTATGCATGGCATGGTGCACGAAAATGGCAAATACACGAAATGGTGCACGAGGCGACCCAATACCATTAACTCAAAATCTGGAAAAACCGGTCGTTATTGGCATTGGGCCATGGAGTGTGCAATTCTGGGTTGCACCACCCCAATCGTGGCTCTCATCGGTGGCATTGCCTCGAAAGTCCAAACACGTTGATCGGTTGAGGGTACAACCCTCCATGAGTTGGTTATCCATGGCATGTCTTCTCTCTCTCTCTACTCGCTCTCGCTTGTTGGCATTGGGGCAAAGGAGGGCAACAAATCTCACCCACTCCACACTTTGGTCATGGGCCCCGGCGGTTCGTAGCCTCTTAAATTCCATGTCAATCCCAAGTATCTGTTGTAAGATTCAAAAAAATATCTGTTGAGTTTCAATCCTGATTCCACACCTGTCCACATGAACGTTTCTGACACGCAATGTCATTCGAGTCCCCAACCGGCTTAGGTGATTGGACCCAAGTGCCTCTGCCTTGCCACAATTGGCACCATGCCACCCTAACTTCACAAATGCCCTGCACTATCGTGTCTCCCACGGCGAGGACTCATCCTAGGGTGCATATAAGCATCACCCCTCCACAAATTCAGTGCACTAATAATGTTCATCAGTGTTTGCAACACTATCTCCAAACTTAATCGCTAAATGTCGATTACCCTACTGATGTATCAACATCAATTATCAATTCAAACACTACACTAAAATACATGTTTTGGTGTAGTGGTACGAATAGTGTACGTACCATACTACACCACCCGTTAACAAGTTGCCAAATAGTGCAAGCCACCAATGGACCAATGGAACCCCCAATCAACCACCTAGCCCCCCCCCAAAGCAGTATCATTAATGTAACCCCAGATCAACCACCTAAGGGCCAGTTTAAATTAGGCCTGTGGTTGGATGGAAGGCCGACCGGATTTGCCTTCAATCTGGCCTTCGATTCGGCCCCAATTCTTCCATCCGGCCCCCAATAATGTAGAGCACTGAGGCCGGATTCTAGGGCCAGGTTTCAAATTCATCATTGTGGCCCTGGTCAATGAAAAGTATTGGGGCCAAATTCTAGGGCTAAGTTCCCAGTTTTTAAGTGTCTCAGATTTTCATAAGGCTCAACTGAAAATTATAGAAGCACATGTGTCAAGCTTTTGTCATTGTTTCTTTCCTAGTTTACAGAAAAAATAGGTTCCATATATTTACTTTATATGTCTTCTTTCCTTGCTACAATTAAAATAAACCATTAAATAATAGTATTTTTTCTATTTTCATAATTTTTTTCCCTTTTCTCTTATTTTTGATATGTCTAATATAAAAGAGAGTTTTTTTTTTCATACATATGCAACTTCTAATTCCTCTTCCTATTTTGACTATTGGAATAAAGAGTTTTATTTATTTTATTTAACAAATCCCTTTTCTATGGGTGCATATCCAAAAGGAAGGAGTATCATTACTTCTTTGAAGAAAGAAAAATTCGAAAAAAAAACAATTTTTCGGTTTTTTTTCAAAATATAAAACTATCTTTCAAAATTAAAAAAGGTTAAAATTCTATTAATTGATGGTAGCGATCTGAAGGACCCAACGGAGGAACCGAATCCGGCCCTAGATGGGAGTTTGGGCCACCCCAAACCTCGTCCCGATTGCTCCCTAGGGGCTGGAAGGTTTAGGCGCCAAAATCATGCCACCTAAGGCAACATGTAGGATGGAATGTAGTTCCGGCAAGCCCCGAGTATAAAGCTCTTAGGTTGGACTTCGAGAGATTGAGAGATCCTACTGGTTGAAACTTGGAGAGTTCCGGCCGGCCCTCAATCCGGCCCCAAGTATAAACTGGCCCTAACTTCCCCAACCAACCCCAGTAAGCCGCTTACCTGGCCGCCAAGCCTTTACTCACCCCATTGATTTCCCATCCTCGTTCATATCTCTTCCCCACCCTTACATTCTTGCATTCTATTCTTGCATTGGCTCTCCGTAGCTCTCTTTCCTAGTGGGTTGTTCAAGCATGTGAGTTGTAGCTTTCCTTTTCGGTGAGGATACAATTTTCGGGATTTTGTGGTTTGTGTTTACAGGAGCTCCAGGGTTATTGCGGTTGTTTTCAAGGAGGTTTGCATTTCTATTTCCACTGGAAATATTTCTTTGCAAGCTATTCGGCTGCACATTCTTAGGCGCACTTCTCAACCTCTTAGCGGAGGGGGGTTATGCTTCCCTTGCTCGGGGATGCATACCATCCAAATCGACCATCCAGGGGTGATTCTAGCAACATCGTTCCAATCAGTATCAGTCAACGGTCAAATCATGCATACCATCAATTCTAGCAACATCGTTCCAATCAACATCAGTCAACAGTCAAACCATACATACCATCAATTCCGCAGCCACGTATACTTTCAACTCGGCAGCAAACTGCAGCCCCGTCAAACGAGCATCATTCCTGCACCAAACTGCATTAGATCTGCCATCGTCATTCCCGGCATCAACTTTGTCATCGTACTACCTCGTCCCCTCAATGCATTGCCACCATCAGCAAGCATCCGGACCACCAGTCACGGACGGGGACCAATTGACCCCACCCCGGGTCAGTCCCCATGAATGAATGAATTACATGGATTGTCCAAACGCCCACTAGAAATCCCGAATGATAATTTGTATTCTCATTCGCAGGGATGGAGCCCAATTGCCGCTCGCGCGCACTCCAACGAGTATCCACAATCAATACCCACCGAACCGATGTCGCCTGGATGATGGAGGATCATGAATCTCCTGGAACACGGGGCTTCTACAGTAGGACTCTCCAGGTGTTTCCCAAACATTTCAAAGCGTAGCATGGCAAAAACCTAGTCCGTGCCACCCGTCGGCGGGCCCTCCGGGACACACTCCTACCCATTGCAGAGACGACTCGAGCAATTGCATCGTCATACACAGGGAGAAATTTGGCCCTTGGGCAAATAGAAGAGAGTCCTCGGTTTAGGCATACAGCGAGTGGGGCCCACGTCGGTTGGAATGGGTCCAGTGACTTTACCCCGCCCTTTGCAATCTCCCGAGGTCTACAAGTGGGTTGGGGTAAAGTTCTCCTCGTCCATCCTTCTTGAATTGGCTCAAACAATACTCTTTGGTATAGATTCACCTCATACTACCAAGGCTAGAGACCCTAAGGGTGGAAGGCCCCCAGCCAACAGATTTAGGTCAGCATGGATGGTTCAGTTCATGGATGTTGATAACATTGTTTTACTCGCACAACGGGGGCTCTTGATCTCTGGTCCAATCCAGGAAATGAAGACCTAGCTCGAACAAAACATGGCATATCATTTGAAGAAGAAGAAGAAGAAGAAGAAGAAGAAGAAGAAGAAGAAGAAGAAGAAGAAGAAGAAGAAGAAGAAGAAGAAGAAGAAGAAGAAGAAGAAGAAGAAGAAGAAGAAGAAGAAGAAGAAGAAGAAGAAGAAGAAGAAGAAGAAGAAGAAGAAGAAGAAGAAGAAGAAGAAGAAGAAGAAGAAGAAGAAGAAGAAGAAGAAGAAGAAGAAGAAGAAGAAGAAGAAGAAGAAGAAGAAGAAGAAGAAGAAGAAGTCCAGTCCTCGAGTGGGGGCCAAAGTGAGTAAAGTGTGTTTGTTCCACCATTAAATCAGTGTCCACCGGACAAAGATTTAGTAGTGTGGAACTACTCCCCCCTCCCAATGATAGACACTCTGTAACTAGTGGCCAACAACTAGTATCCAATAACCGATGATCAGGAACCAATGATTAGGAGGGGATAACAGTAGGTGTCACGGGGCTTCAACCCGATGGGATGATTTGTATAGGTTGGATGTGTGCTTTTGAAGGATTTTATTATTTTATTATTTTATTTATGTTATTTAAATATATATTTATTTGTATATATATATATACATAAAGAGGTATCAGGTAAGTCTAGGAGAGGTTGGTTGTTTTCAAGATTACGTTTGTGTAGAGGTATGGACATTGCATGTTGAATAGCGATGGTACTAATACTGTTGAAACTTGTCTTTTTAACCCCTAAGGTACCTAGTGTCCAAAAAGGGCTTTTTGAAAGTTCGGTCAGGTTCCTATGGTGTCAATTTCCAACATTCTGCTTTGAAATTTTTACTATAGAAAGAAATTACCAAGACCTTAGTGGGAAAACAATTTCTTCCAAAATTGGACATTTGATGAAAAAGTCATAGGGTGTTAAATTTTAGATGGGGAGGGGAGGGCGGCTCGGGCACCTCCAAAAACTTTTGATAGGACACTCTATTGAAAGTGAGATTTTCAGTACTTGCAAGTAATATTATTTCCCTTCATGTTGTCAAAAAGAAGTTATTGTCTTTAGTGAAGAATAGCATACCAACCCAAGTCAAACATTTTTACACATTGTCACTCATTGTCGGGCAAGGTACCAAAAAAACTTCTTCTTTTCCACATAAAAAGTTAAAACTAGAGATCTTCACATTTTTCACTTTTTATTTTTTCCACATCAAAATGTAGTGTAAACCTTCATGTTAACTATTTGGATTATCAATCGAAAAAATATTAAGTTAAAAAAATAAATAAAGTGTGAATTATCAAATTTCGAGCCTCCACTCCTTGCACACTTGTTTTGAATATGCTACACCCAGTCTCTACCTCTAAAAATTGGTGTTAGGAGCTAACATCATGCTTAACAAGATGGTAGTAGATTTAGGCCTTTTGTAGTGAAACTTTTTGACACCAACTGAAGTTAAAGTCCGCTGATCCACTAAACGCAGGGAAGAAAATGAACCATTTGCTTGACTTCAAACACTATAATCTTTTAATCCATGCGGTCAAAGTTTGTGAAATTTTGAACATGTGTTACTTAATACGCCTTTATTGAGATCCTACGGTCAGAACTAAAAATCAAAGTTTTTGTTACCTTCTTTGTTCGTCCTTTATTCATTTTGTTATTAGTTTTATTCGTTTTGTTACCTTCTTTATTACCTTCTTTATTCGTTGCACTAGAATCCATTTAGTTTGAAGTGTTTTTGGTGTAAAATTGTCACGGTACCTTAGGGGTTAATCGATTCAATTGGGATTTCAGACGTTTTTCAAGACTTTTCATGGAGGAAATAAAGGTAGTAGCCCTAGCTCCCGCAGTGATGACCACGAGGGGTTCAGCTTTCCAACCAAGAGCACCGACATCGTTAATAAGTGGTTGGTATTTATTAATTTTCTTTTCGATTGCTTCTAAGGAAAATCTATTGTTACAATATTTGAATTCAATGAGTTGGACAGAAAGGTTCGTATTTACACGATCTGGTGGAGGGTCTTTATATGGTAGTCCTTTAACACATAATATATTTGGTTTGAATCTAGCATTACAATGACATCTTTGGTTTTCACATGTGCATGGCAGTAGCCATGGCCGAGGGCGAATTGACCCCCTCATTGGGACTTACCCGGGGTGGGCCCCGTCTTAATAGCATGGGGTCATTTTTCTGGCCCTCTTATTTTGAGGGGTCCAAGGGCTTTCTTTGGAACAATTTTGGACAAATTTGTTTACCCAGTAGGATCTTACCTTGCTATAAACAGGGGCCCATTCTAAAACAAAATAGGGGCCAGAATTGGCTCCACCACCTCGTGGCCCCCTCGGGTAAGTCCCAATGAGGGGGTCGATATGCCCTGGGCGCAGCCATGGGGGGGCCGTGTTTTCTTGTGGATTGGTGTTGAAAGTTCTAGCGTTCACAAGTATAAAGCATCGTTGTTTGTTATAGGATATGATTAGTTTTCGGTTTTCCCATGCCGCTTTATTGTGCCCTTTGACAATTAGGGAGTGTGTGTGATGGTTTTGGCATTTGAGAAGAACGTGTAGCCATGTGTCTAGGTCCATGGAGGTACACATTGGGCATGTTATGGATGGGAATCCCTCTGTTCCAAGGAAGAGTTGTTTGCGAGCATTTCCCATGTATTGTCCCGTACAAAATTCAATGAGGCATGATTTTGTAATTGTCGGATTTTTCCAAAAATTTGTAGAAAGTTCAGTATCAATGTTGTTGTCGCCGGTCTATTTGTCTATGTCAGGGTTTAGGTTCCGAGATTAAGTCTAGGTTGTTGATTAGCCCACGGTTTTTGAGATGTTTATCCAGAAATCTAATGGGGCCTTTGTTTGGGGTGTCTTCCATAGAAGACCAACTTCCTCTCTGGAAGTAGTGTGGGGTAGCGTGGGCATGTCTGTGCAAGTGTTTGGCATTTCTATGTGTTTTATATAATCCTTCCTTAGCTAGTTTATCCACATGTTCGTTTCCTTCTATATCGGCATGTGCCCTAACTTTGTGGAGGGTAGGGTGTGTCATTTTGTGTGTTCAATAGGTACATGACGTTTATGTAGTCCGTGAAGATGTGTGCGGGTTCATTAGCATATTTTGTGGAGATGATGTTTAGGGTTTTTTGGAGGGCCATCATCTCAGCTCTTAGGACGTTTTCAAGTCCATGGAGTCTTTTGGATATTTTAATGCATATGGTTGAGTTATATATGCCATATCCGGCCTTTTCATTATGCCAATGTCTGGAGCTAGATTCTGTAGGTTCTTCGAAGGACCCATCTGTGTAGTTACTATGTGCAGGTTCAAATCTCAGGGGGCTATTATCATGGTAGGGGGGGTGGGATAGCAGGGTGGGTTGGTGTTGTGGGTGCATACTTGAGTTGGGACCATTTTTTGTTGCAATTCGCCGGGGTATTGGAAGGTGTGGGTGGGGCTACTTTGGTGTATAATTGGTGTATACCAAGCCTGTCTATTATGTTACTAGTGAATGTATCAAGTTTTTCCATATTGCTAACATAATTATTATTGTGGTGTATGCATAATATTTGTATGGTGGATGGCTCGAGTCTGGGTTTGCCTTTTAGTTTGGGTGGGATATATCATATTTGGTTCTTCGTATGGTACCATATCCACTGCAATTAACGCAATGATGTGGGAGTCTGGAAATGGTTCTAAGTGGGGGTTGAGGTTTCTGTACCAGTTTATGTTTGGGGTTATGATGAGGGTGGAAGTATTGACCGGATCATTTTTGGCCGCTAGTCTGCCCGATGTATTGTTTGTTGTATATCCTCTATATTATGGGGGTGTGCGATACCACTTCCAGCCCATTTGTGGTCAAAGGCATTGCCTAGCAAGCCAAATATTTTGTCTCTTTCAAATGGTGAACGGTACTCGGTGAAGGGACATTGTGCATACATGGAGAGAGGAGATAGTTCTAATGTTATTTTCACCGATGGCCAATAGAATTGCAATCCCAACCGATGAAAACTCAATTAGTTGTGAATTTTCAAACTGTGCAGCCATGTTTAGGGTTGGATGACCTATCACCACCACGAACCCCAGAACCAATGATCTATTGTGGGCCAAAAACACCAGCCGCCCACCCCATTTCCAAAATTTTAGGAAGTCGGTTATGATTGGGCGTCAGTTTATGATTGGTTCAGAGCTCTCAGTTTTTAGTCCCTTGCACAAGTGGTCATCAGCACAACTTACTGTGGAAGTAGAGAGTTTTGTATGTCGAGGATGGGTCACGGCTCACTATCCACTTTGCAAATTTGTAGCAATTTCAATATGAAGAAATAAATGGTCACGACAATTGCAATATTCGTGAAATCCTATTTTGAATTCCCAAAAAAATTCTTACCACGTATACAAACGCTATAAATGGGTCAGCAAGCTCAAGTTGGTGGTTATGGGTCATCCAACCTTAGCTACTAGGATCTTATTAGTACCCATGAGTTTAGTTTGTGGGGTGGGTCAGTCAAGACACACGCTTGCTGCTTAGTGGGGTTGGTTGTCCAAGGGTAGTAATGCATTCCATCCATTGATGGTTGCTGTGACGATTGGTCTGCCGTGTGCCACCCCCTTTAGATGTATGGTTTTGATAATAAGGCCATTGTAGGTGAGATGGATGATCTAAGGATGAGTAGTTGGAATGTGAAACGAGGCCCTTTGTTGTCCAAGAGACATGGAAACTGAAGCAGGTCATTGGCCCTGCCAATACAATACCATCCTGGGGTTAACTCACCGATACCATCCTGGGGTTGACTCACGTTCCATTTGCAGGGGCCGTGCAAGGTGGTGTGAAGGAGGGTAAAGCCATTATAATTCTTTCCAGGCTTGAAGCCAGTCACTGGATGCATTGCAATCTTTGTAGAATGAATGCGGTTTAGACAATAGTCATCACCAACTTTGTAGCAAAT
The DNA here is from genome assembly GCA_963971425.1 of Bryoerythrophyllum caledonicum. Taxonomy (NCBI): domain Eukaryota; kingdom Viridiplantae; phylum Streptophyta; class Bryopsida; order Pottiales; family Pottiaceae; genus Bryoerythrophyllum; species Bryoerythrophyllum caledonicum. The sequence goes on along the minus strand of OZ020515.1, from coordinate 63,509 downwards.
ACCATGACCTGAATTGTCCAGCATTTTAGTAAGCATGATTGGATAGGGCCACAAAAAATTAGTTTATTATCTTCAACACCAATTCTATACACTCGTGGATGCATATTCTACTCTGTCATTCCATTCAACCCCTTATTCTACATCCTTGTTTAGCCTCTCTGCAGAAGAGTCCATATATTTTCATGTTTGATATCACCTAGGTCCTCCTATTGCGTAATGTAGCCCAGCCTTGATTTTCTTCTCATCTTCTGATGTTTTTAAAATTTTCGTTCTGCTAAGGTTCGGGCGCCACCAGCAGTGTCAACCCGCCCTCTGGAATCCACATCATCCTGGCAAGGGGAAGTGCACAAGGGTAGGGCTGGCCTAGACTAGGCGGGGGAGGACCTGGGCTGAGTTCGCATGGGATGAGAGTCTTGGCAAGGATATTTCGATGAGTTTCAGGAATTCTGTGAGGACTCGGGTGGCGGTTGCGGTGTATGTCTACCTTGTCTGGTTTGAGGCTGGTGTCTCCCATTTAGGGTTTTGGAGCTTGTTGCCTACGGAGGAGGATATTCTCTGTTCCGGTTTGCGCTGCGTGCGCCTGCGTGCGTATTCGCGGGTTTAGGGTTATTTCGGAGCACCAGCGCCTGCAGTTTGAGTGCTTCTGGTGAGTGTTTGTTTTCTTTGATCTGTGCTTGTCTCTTAATGTTTGTGCGCGGTGTGCCGGTTGCATCATCCTTCTGTTGTGATAGACCGTGAGGTTTTATGCGAGCGAGCCGGTGTATGTCTGTTTCAACGAGTGAGTGATCATGGTTATGGTAATCAAGGGTCAGGCTAATTTAAATTGTTTTCGAGAGTAAAGTTGTGTCCGTCGACTCAGTGTTTTGGGGGCGTGCCGTGATGATTACTGCGGCAAAGTAGTACTGCTCTTTGTTCCTTTTTTATGACATGGTTGTTGCGAGGAAGGAAGTTGAGTTGGCAGGAGTAAGTTTGCCATGAGTCCCGCCTGAACCTGGGACTTGTCTCGCTGCGAAAAGAGCACAGGACAAGAAACTTGCACTTCTAGTTTGAGAAGAGGGCATTATTTTGTTTCGAGGGCTTGAGAGATGATCGAGTAGTGGAGGGACAGTTTGGAGTTGAAGTGCTTTGGAGAGCAGCTGCCATGGATTGATTGTGCTTCTTGTCTACCAAAAGAGCAGACTCGACAAGTTCCCATTCCTTTTCAGCTTTGTAGAGAGAGTAGTACAGCGAGTGGAAGGAACTGAAGAGGATCCTGTGTCAGTCCATGGCAATCGAGGTATTGTTAATGGCAATCCAGGTATGTTTCTTCGCTGCTTTGTTTTGTTCATTATGTTCGTAGTGCAACTTGTATGGTAATGCCTGTGGCGACAGCGCTACCAAATTGGTCCGTAGAGTAGCGACTATTTTGCCATGTTTTACCTGATCCTGTCTATTTTGCGTCTGCAAGTCTGATGATGAGGAGGCTTTCTTGGTAATGTTTCTATGTTGTTTTTTGTTGGGCGGGCATCTGAGATTTTCTGTCCCATCGCACCTGTTCGAGGTTTGGGTTCCCTCTTGTTTTGCGACTTCAGTAATTAAGAATCTTCAGAGTGTGTGATTACTTGAATGGCCTAGAATGTGGCTCATGGTTGTGTCTCATGGTTATATTGCATTGTGAATCAGGGCATGCGTTAGAGCTTGTCGCTAAAGTGGTGAAACAGGTTAGCTTCTCGGGTTTCGGTTCTCGAAGCCCCAATGAGTTTCAAGATAGGCGGAGGTGTTGGTGTTTGATGAATGGGAGGTGGAGAGGGTGACGGGAGCGAGAATTGAGTGGTTAGGGTTTTAGGAGGACGTTGGAAGGTGTGGGAGAGCGGAGCCACGTGGACGGCCAGTGGAGTTGCGTGCGGGCTCCTTCTTCTCGTCATCTAGGTGGGTCCAAGATGGAATTCTGCAGACGTGAGAGTCCAGCTCGATTCGCCATTGTTAGGGAGTGATCATGGTTTATTTTTATAAATATCGAGGTTTGCTCCTGTGATTAATTATTTTGGTAGTCTGTCTCCACTGAAAGTTGATTGTGAATGTGCTGCAGGTGGAGCCAGTGCTTTGTAAGAGCCCGTATGTGGACTTCATCGTGCTTAGTCTGGATCAGTCCGTGGCCTTAGTGTTGCCTGGTAGCTGCGAAGCAGATTGCACTGGAACAGTCCGAGGAGTCTGGTGTCGGTTGCTCGGATTTTGCCGAGTTGTGTTCATAGCCAGAATCACGCGAGGAGGTTCTCGCTCCGTTGACCAAGGTCAGTATGAAGCTTGAATGAGTTCAGGTAAGGCATTCCAGAAATGCTATCGCCGGCCACGTCACTTCATAGTTCATACCACTTCTACAAGAAACTCATGACCTCACTGTTCACACCTCTGCTGCGTTCTACAAAGCACTTCCGATGCTTGCCTTCAATATGTTGTGATCTAGTTTATCAGCTATGAGTGTGGATACGAAGAAGATAGTGAAGAGAAAGTGAAGAGGAATATTGCAGTGTCTAGTGCATGAGCAATGGTTGGCTTCAGTGAGAGAGATGCGGAGGCGATGCATGTGGAGGTGTGAATAGGGAGTGCATGCGAGGAGGCGCTTCATGTAGGTCACGTTTAGGTTTTTGTGAGCGTTAGGGTCTCGGCTTTAGGGTTTAGCGATGAGATGACTTATATCAACCGGAGGGGGTGAACTTGCAGATTTGGCGAGTGGTAGGTCCAGAGATTTTTGTCGTGGAGGTTGAGTGACGGGATTTCGCAGCGAGCGGGATGGAGCATCGTGACTCGGACATTCGAGTTGTGAATTTGTGACTGGGATGCGCCGCCTTCTTCATATCGTCAATATATATATTTGAGGTGTGTCAAGACCCTGATTTGCTGTCTGTTTGCATCAGCCGCTTCGATTTGGTTTTGGAAGTAGACGTGTTTGTTAGCGTAATGTCTGATTCTCTCCACCAATGCTAAACCTGACAAAAAAAATTGAAGCAACCGAATCTCGCGCTGCGACAATTCAGATGAGGCGATTCAGAGTGCTCTGTCGTAGTTTCTGTCGAGGTATTTCACGCATGTTCGTCGATTGCATGCATCTGGAGCCATTTCTGCTCAAGGTTGAAACCCTGATCTTCAGCTTCAAAGACGGATACGGGCTCTTGTCATGGTAGTTATTGTATTCTCTGAAATGTAATGTGCAGAGCTTTGTGAAGATTTGCACCGGTCGGCAATTCATGGACACAAGAAGTGGAGGTGAAGAGTTTCCGAATGTGAGCATGAACCCGGTAAGGGCCTCTTCAAGGAATTTTCACTTCATCAAACAATGTGTGCGAACCTTTTCATCAACGAACTAATCATGTCGCAGGATTGGACAGAGTCTGAGAGGACTTCCGGAGAGTTGGGTCTAGCCATGATGAACATTTCCGAAGCGTATCTGAGGCAGTAACCATGTTGGTAAGCGCCTCTTCACGGTTTCGTGAATGTGTTGAGTTAATCATAGACTGTGCACTGTTGTGGTAACATTTTTCCAACATGAATGAATCGTTAATGCTACAGGATTGACAGAGTCTGGAGAGGTTGGGTGGATGTTTCTAAGTTCCAGCGATGGTAGACAGTTTTCAAAGCGTACGTCGATCAACAAACAAGTTGGTATGTGCCTCTTCGCGGTTTCATGAACGTGTGAGTATTTCAGTAATGTGAGCAAAGTTTCGAATGTCATTAATGGTGTGGACGAATGGAGGTTTCAGGAATGCTTGCTGTGGATTGAGTGAATACTCGAGTGATGTGTGCTAACCTATGTTCTGATGCCACATGATTGACTCGATGGTGAACACTCCTTCATCATGCCAAAGAAGGGCCGTGTGCATAACGCGGCCATGCTCTTGCGCATCGGCGACACCATCAACAAGAGCTTCATATGGTTGGATATTGATTGGCAGGTGGGAAGGGAATGAGCACAAGAGAGTTCCGAGATTCTAGCGTTGGGTTGGCTTCATCGCGGTCAGGTGCCAAATACTTTTATGACGGTCACACAAACGATCAAATTGATGCCACATTGGAATAAACCTGCCCACCATGGAAAAACTTCTAAAGAGAAGTAGCTGGTAGAGAAGTCACCATTACTGAGAGGTGTGGAGGATGCCAACCTTGGCAAGGCAATGCTTTATATCTCTCTCATCTTCCAGGTTCGCCCCAAGTGTCCCCAAACCGCATTTGCATGTAAGGTTGGGTCCTAAGTGAACACTTCTTGCGAGTTGCGATGGTTTTGAAACAATTGTTTTGCCACTGTTGTGCAGGTTGGTGGCGTGTGGTGGTACGAATGGTAATGTCTTCCAATATCAGGTTAGTGAATGCCTCCTAATTCCAAACTTGGTGTGGAATTCTCTTCGCCAAGACATGTGGGTTCAAATCAGGTTGGCTTGTCGTAAGTCGTAAGATGAAGCAAGAACTGTAATCCTTACCATTCGTGTCCAATTCCACATCCTGAACGATATATTTTTTAATCCATCCAAATACATTCTGCGGTAGTCGTGGGTCTTTCGAGAACAGTGTGGATGCACGTCGTGGATCCTTACTGTTCCCCGAGGATTCCCTCCCACGTCAATAAATATGTCCATGGTCTCTATGGTTATATTTATGGGGCGGGAGGGCCCAAGGTGAGACGGGTATTTCGAAAGATGGATTTTGGAAACTATCTGAAGGATTTTCCGTCTCTGGCGTTCCGTAGTCATAGAGCGCTGGCATGCGTGTCCGTGTAACACTGTCCGAAGTCGTGTCACACTGGTCTTAGTGGTTTAGCACGAGCCTGCGTTTTCCCTGCAACACTGCCCTACGTTGCCCCCAGAACACATCCTGTACGACATGTTTCCCCGTCCATCCGAATAAATTATGCGGTAGTCGTGGGTCTTTCGAGAACAGTGTGGATGCACGTCGTGGATCCTTACTGTTCCCCGAGGATTCCCTCCCACGTCAATAAATATGTCCATGGTCTCTATGGTTATATTTATGGGGCGGGAGGGCCCACGGTGAGACAGGTATTTCGAAAGATGGATTTTGGGAACTATCTGAAGGATTTTCGATCTCCTGCGTTCCGTAGTCATAGAGCGTTGGACATGCGTGTCTGTGTAACACTGTCCGAAGTCGTGTCACACTGGTCCTGGTATTTTAGCACCAGCCGACGTGTCCGTGTAGCGCTGTCTAAAGTCGTGTAACACTGGTATGAGTCGTTTAGCAGTAGCATGTGTATCCTTATAGCACTGTCCAAAGTCGTGCAACACCAGTCTTAATCATTTAGCACCAGCGTACACGTCCCTGTAGCATTGTTCAAAACCTAGGTTCCGCTGGTATTAGTTGTTAAGCACTAGCTTACGAGTCCCTCTAACACTATCAAAAGTCGTGTAACACCAGTCTTAGTCTGTAGCACTGTCTAGAGTCATGTAGCACTGGTCTCAGTCGTTTAGCACCAGCCTGCGTGTCCCTGCTATAGTGTCTAGAGTCGTGTAACACTGGTCTTAGTCGTTTAGCACTAGCCTACGCGTCCGTGTAGCACTATCTAAAGTCATGTAACACTGGTCTATTTTTAAAATATTACTGTTGTGTATTGTACAAGAAGTGAGAAAGAGAAAGTATCGGTGGTTGTTGTGAGCAGAATGTGAGGGAATTATTTGTGAATCTTTTGTTTGCAAGATTATGACACAAAAATTGCTGAATGATATCATGGAGAGTAGGAGATGCAGTTTGATATTCTGCATGACAATCTTATGTTTTTTCCCATATTACATTATAGATTTTCAAATACGGTACAACTATGGTGTGGGATTTGCGACATTCCATGTCCAACAGCCTCCAAGTTAGATGAGCACACTAGTAGCAAGGGGCACATAGCTAAATTACGAAGGTATAGTGTTTTCCCGGAGAAGGAAGCAGGAGAATTTGCCATTTATTATGTATCACAACCAAGGTCCAGTGTGGTACAGAAAGGTATGATTCTAAACTATGTAATGTGTGTTAATTCTTATTATTTTAAATTGGAGCAGATTTTCATAATTTTTTCTACTGCCTACAATGTGAAGTTGAAGTTGAGATTGAAGTCTAATTTCTATGTTGCTATGTGTATTATAGATCAAGGGCGGTGTAGGCCAGATACAAGGTTTTGGTGCAAAGTGTGTTGCTCACCATCAAATGATATTAAGAGCATCCGTGATCACAATTGTAGTGTGAAGCACAAGAACAACCTTTTGGGATTGAACCTGCCAGAGGATCATGGTGTTTATGAGTTTTGTGAGGAATATATTATGACTCCATTCTACTCTTCAGAATACAAGGGTATGTTTTTATCAGTGCTATTACACTTTAAGACATGGTATGAGAAATTATTACAACCTAGCATGGTTTATAAGGTATAGTATATACTCATATTATTATTAAATTATTTCTCTTGCAGCTCTAAGACCAGTCCAATATGAGGTACCCCTAGTTGGGTTTGATATCCTGGCTTCTTTCAAGGCTTCGGGAATTTCAATTCCTTCTAGTGTGCGGAAAGTCTTGAAGGTTCAGAAGCTTTGTGTTTTGACTAAAGAGGAGCGGTCAACCTATGATAAGGACAAAGCTGTGGAGGAGTTGGGTGAAATTCACCACTCCGTCGTGTTAGTGGATAATAACATTGTTGCTGGCATGCTGGTGTTTGATGAAATCCCTTCCATTGAATGTGCACGCATTGAAGAAATTAGCAGAGGCATTTATGCTAGTGGTGGAGCAGTAAAGCGTGGTAATGCGAAGGGATCCGATAGGATTGTGATGTGCGGTTGGAGGCGTAATATGGGGGAAAGAGAGGACAATATCAATGCATTTGGAAGGTTAGTTACAACCCCGTGTTCTTTTGTAAAGATTTGTTAATGTTTTTAAAATTTTGGATCTTCGTATGCAATGTATTTAATTTGAATTTGCATTTTCATTTTTGATAGGTACTCACATGGTGTGAGAAGAAATTCCAAGAAGGAGAGAGTAAGAGGGGAGGAGATTGAAGTCTTGGGAAATTACCTGATCAGTGATTTGTTGGCACCACATTTGGAGCGACTTTTTCCCAACTTTATGAAGCATTTGAATTTGTTACTGACCGAGGATGCATCCTCCATGTTATTGGGGACAATTGGGGGCCAAAGCTTGACGACATTGGCCATCACATCAAATTACTTTGCCCTGCCACATCTTGATCTTCAGGATTTAGGCTTTGCTTTTCTTTCATGGTTCACAAAGGGTATAGTACAAGTGATATTATTTTCATGAATGCCGATTATTCTTAGAGTGTTGATCTTGATGCTAATTGGACTGTGTTTTACTTGTAGATGGGCACGGCGCTAGACATGTCAAGTGTGGAGGAGAGTTTATCCTACCTGAGTACAGACTTTTTGTGACACCAAAGGATGGTCTAATATTTGCATTCTCCACAAGCACTGTTCTTCACTGTACAAGGGTTGCTGTTGGATATGATGTTATTGGTATGTCATGCTCTGCAAAGAAAAATGTGATTGACAAAGCCTCTGCTAGAACCCAAGAGATAAAACAATATTTTGATGACCGTAAGTATTCTTCTAAGTTCTTGCCAATCTATTTTTGAAAGAAATGTTTTTACCAACTCTTGATTATTTGGTTCTATTATTCCACGAATTTCATGAACCCATTTGGGTGAGAGATTTCTTCTTAACGCCGGTTTCTGTTGTTTTTTATTTTGAGAATTGGACAACAGAGGAGGTATTAAGGCAGCAACTTTAGGATGGAGCGACGGAGGTGGAAAGATCATCGTCATCTACTCCGGAGGCTATCAAGACTTACGTTAGGAGGTCGAAGGGGGCTATCCAGACTTACATCGGGACGTCAGGGGGTGATGTATAGAATCCATTTGTTTTGAGGATTATCCTACTTTTGTTGCTGCCAATGGGATTTTTTCTCTTTCGGAGTGTAGGAAAAATGACATTGTATTCGATTTCTAACCATATTACAAGAGTAGACATTTTTTCCCTCGATAGTATAGGCGGGTTTGGACACAGGGAAAGACTCAATTATGGAACCTTCTTGTTTTGGTCACCATCAACTGTCAACTGATCTTGGAAAAAATGTCAAAAGTCTCCCAATTCCGAGCAGCCACCCAATTGCAAATCTCTGTGATTAAATTCGAAACAATATTTGTTGAGTTTCATTCGTGATTCCGCATCTTTCTGCGTGAATGATTCTTAGGTGATTGACCTCGGCTGCCTCTACCTTGGATCCCAACTTCCTTCGGGGTCAACAACGAGTGTTACACGACCGCGCCCAGTGTTACACGACCACAACAACTATTACACTACAACCAGTGTTACATGGCTGCGACCAATGTTATGTGACCCTGGCCATGAACTTTTAGTCATGAGGTGTCCTTAAATCTTCAACCTTGAACCTTCGTTCCTACACCAAAACACGGCACAACGTAGTGTTCTGTAGGCAGTGAGGGTAGGACTGCCACCGATAGAAGATGAGAGGCAGTGTTGTAAGGAGTATTGCCACGGTGTAACGGTGTTTTCAACTAGAATATCAATGTAAATGGCAGGCTGGGACCTTTTGGCTGAGTCCGTAACCGTTGGAGAGCCCAAAATTGGAAGTGTCAATTAAGTGGGACTTTCTGTGTCCATGGTTACACTGCCACGTATACTTTTTGTGTGCCACCTTTTCCGTCGATAGTATAGGCGGATTTGAACACAGGGAAAGACTCAATCATGGAACCTTCTTATTTTGGTCACCATCAATTGTTCGAGGGAAAAAATGTTAGAAGCTCCCGATTCCGAGCGGCCACCCGATTCCGAATCTATGTGATCAAATTTGAAACAATATTTGTTGAGTTTCATTCATGATTCCGCGTCTTTCAACGCAAATGATTCTAACATGCGATGTCATTCGAGTCCCCGAGCGGCTTAGGTGATTGACCTCGGGTGCCTCTACTGTTGAGATAGCACGAGATTCCTCTAGCTACTCCAGGGTTCATCATTTATTAGTCAGTAGTTAAGAGCCTAACTACCTCACCTACCACCGATACACTCATTAACCAACCACTCACCAAGGTGGTTAGAGATGTAATCAATGGTTACCACCCACCACGTAGTAACCTTCGGTATATAAACCTGGCCTAACCAAGCCAGAAACATCCCTCGTGCATTAGACTTCGTCATGCTCAAGTCTCTACCTTAACACGTTATCAGCACGTTTTTGCTCGATACCCTGATTTTTTTTTCTCTTTCATTGTTAATTCATTTTTTTTCTTTTCTTTTACTCTGATTTTTTTTGTGTGTCCACAATCTTTCTCATCCGTAGCTCAGACCTTGCACAGTTTTGACTCACATACACACACCTTCGGGTAGAGGTCAGACTTGCGCTTACGGGTATTAGGGGAAGGGTGTCGGATACAAATCAGGGAAACCAGCTAGAATTATAAAAGATAGAGATCACAGTCATGGCGACACACGCTCGCACACGGGACACCCGCATACAGCCACTCTTCTTCGATCCTCTTGAACCGGACGGGTCGAACTACCTCGGCTGGAACGTGGACATGTGGACGTACCTTTGCGCGGAAGAACTGGACGCGACGTTGGAGACAGAGCCTGAAAATGAGATCCCAGCGCCGTACAGGTGGAAAACCTTACTAATACTGCGAAGACACCTCGATGCATCTTTACGTCAACAGTACATCCAGGTGGAAAACCCGGCGGAACTGTGGACAGCATTAGAGGCGCGCTTCAAACATGAGGAGACCATCTTCTTGCCACAAGCACGCAGCGATTGGATCAGCCTCAGAGTCCTCGATTTCCCGAACTTTCTCGCCTTCAACTCGGAACTCCATCGGATCGTGGCGCAACTCAGGCTATGCGGCGACACCATCACCGACATTGACATGATAGATAAGACGCTCTCAACCTTCCCACCAGCTTGTGCAATTCTAGCACAGCAGTACCGCAATATGAAGTTCACCCAACATCCAGAGCTTATGTCTTATCTTCTCTTCGCGGAAAAGCAGCAGCAGATGTTGTTGAAGAATGCCGAAGCACGCCCCGCCAAGGAGATACATGCGACCGAGATGAAGGAAGGGAAGCAGTCGAACTCTATGCCAACTCCGCCACCAAAATCACGCAATCTCAACAGGGAAACTCACGCTTCGGAGGCACCACGGAGGAAGAGCAAGGGAGAATGGCGCCCAAAACATGAATGGAATCATTCAAACCGAAACCCCAGGTACAAACCCAGACCCGACAAGTCGTCTAGCTCGTCACAGTCATCGAGCAAGGTATTGAAGGGATCATGTCATAAGTGCGGTCGTCAAGGGCACTTTGTCAAGGAGTGTAGAGCGTCTCAGTACATAGTTGACATGTATCGAGAGTTGAAGTCACTAAGAGATGGAAAAAGGGAAACACATACCCTTGATGCCCCCTCTCTTACACTTCATGGGTTGGATCCTGAAAACTATATGGTCCACTATGGGTCACCTGCAAGCAAAACGAGAAAAGCTTTGCTTGATAGTGCGTCCACCCATACGATACTCCAAGACCAGGCATTCTTTGAGTTTGGAACTCGAAATGAGCCGTGGCAAACATGTGACATAGTCACAATAGCAGGCAAGCGGACTCTTAAGTTTCGCGAGGGCCGGGCAAACATAGTCTTGCCCGGGGGAGCCCCCCTCACCTGTGAAAAGGCAATGTACGCCCCGGATGCCCCTCGGAGCCTAATCAGCTACCGAGACCTTAGGGCCAATCGTATCCACGTCTCCACTGCGGTGGGGAATGATGAAGAGGTTCTGGAGCTCAGGCGAGGGCAGAGACTCCTCGCCACCGCACATGCGGGAGACAACAGCCTGTATGAGTTACCCTTAATGGGAACTATACCTAGCCCCGCCTGCAAAGGTGAGGAAGAGGGTGGTGGACAAGATTCCCCACCCCTACCCCTGGAGGGTGTCCAAATGTCATTCATGACCACGAGCGCCAAGGCAGATCTCTGGCATCGCCGGCTGGGACACCCTGGGACTACCATGATGAGGAAAATGGTTCCAACACTCATTGGTCACGACCTATGTACAAGTGATGCTGAGCGGGTCGAGGAGTACGCGGCGTGCATACAAGGCAAACTCATACGCCAACCGTCAAGATGGCGACTTCCGACCGAGATGCCAGCTCCGCTACATCGCTTGCACGGCGACATATGCGGACCAATCACTCCCAAATCAGGTCAGTTTCAGTATTTCTTTGTTCTTGTCGATGCTTCTGGACGACATGCTGAGGTGTCACTACTTACGACACGGAACATGGTGTTCCCGAAAACCCTAGCGATGCTTATCCGGTTTAGAAACCACTTTCCCGACAACCACGTATGTTTCCTCCGCATGGATAATGCCATGGAATTCAAATCCCAGGCCTTTGAGGATTTCTGTGTCGCGTCAGGTATAGAATTGACCTATTCGGCTCCTTATGAGCATTCCCAGAATGGATTAGCCGAAGCGTACATCAAGAAAGTTCAGCTCATAGTTAGACCTCTCTTGATACACGCAAACTTAGCACCCAGTTTTTGGGGACATGCTGTCCTTCACGCAACTGTTCTATTACGTCTCAGACCTACCCTGTTATTGACCCAGTCACCTTTAGAGATGGCTTCAGGTAGAACCCCCCACGTAGCACACCTCAGGACATTCGGATGTGAGGTGTGGATCCCGGTACCTGAACCAAAGCAGAAAACAGTCACACCCCACCGGCAACGAGGGACATACCTCGGGTATGATTCCCCGAGCGTCATTAGGTACAAACTACCGCATAGTGACGACATACACAAAGCCCGATTTCAGAATTGTAGATTCGTAGAAAACAAATTCCCTAGCTCACAGGCCAAGGCGGATCACTCGAAATTAAATTTTAAAGCCATAGAGACGCTTATCTTGAACTCTGATCCGCGTACAGCATTAGCCGATTCCGAGGTGAGGAAGTTAATCAATCTTCAGAACCTGGCGGATAAAATCCCAGATGGATTTCATTCCGGCCCCCGTATCATTAGAAGTCCAGTTCCTGGATCGGGAAATCCTGCCCCTCCCGAGCCCGCTAAGAAAAGGAAACTGAACCCTACCCCTCGCCCCAGGGCACGTACGATGCTACACACCAGCCTTACCTATCACCACACACCATGGGATGATGTCGCAACGTTTCTATCTAGCCTAGCAACCATAGATACAGATCCAACCTCGTTAGTACAAGCTCAGAAAAGCATTGACTGGCCCCATTGGGAAAAAGCCATAAATGCAGAGTACAACTCGCTTAGAAAACGCGGTGTATTTGGGCCGCTTGTGAATGACCTAATAGACAAACCCATAGGCCACAAGTTGATTTTTACCCGCAAGAGAGACGAACAAGGGAATGTACTCAGATTTAAGGTTCGATTAGTTGCTCAAGGTTACACACAGAAACCGGGGATAGACTTTGAACAAACTTACTCACCGGTTATGGATAGTACATCTTTTAGATATCTCCTCAGCCTAGCTGTTCAATTATCACTCGAGACTCAACTCCTAGATGTTGTCACTGCCTACTTGTACGGTGACCTCGATACCGATATTCATATTAAGCCGCCCCCTGGTTTTATTACAAACCAAACCCCACCAGTACATGGGAGATTCTCCGGATTAAAAATCCAAAAAGCCCTATATGGACTTAAGCAAGCGGGGCGCGCATGGTATCATCACCTGAAATCTTTTCTCCTATCCCAAGGGTTCACGAATCACCCGGCACTACCATGTGTCTTTGTCCTGAAAGATACAACAGGATTTGTTATTCTAGCGGTCTATGTTGATGACCTTAACTCTATAGGGACATTAGCATTGAGTAAACAAGTAGAAAAGATGCTTACTAACAAGTTTGAGATGAAAGTTTTAGGCCGAACAACATACTGTCTTGGTCTCCAAATCAAGCACTTTGCAGATGGGAGTTTGTTACTCCACCAGCAGACGTATGTGAAGAAATTGTTGAGTATATTCAACATGGCCGATGCAAACGCACTCTCCGCTCCGATGATTGGAAAGAGCAAAACTGAAAATGATCCTTATCGTCCTGCCGAAGAAGACGAGGAGGAGCTTGACAGAAGTAAGTACTTGGCGGCCGTGGGAGCACTATTATACCTCGCCACCAACACACGCCCGGACATCGCATTTGCAGTCAGCGTATTAGCTCGCCACAACCAAAAACCAACGGAACGACATTGGCGCGGCGTCAAGCACCTTCTCCGCTATCTTCGCGGCACGGAGGACCTCGGACTTCACTACCGCAAGAACACTATCAGCAGCATCACTGGCTTCGCAGATGCCGGTTTTAAGACTGACCCAACGAACGGGAAGTCACAGACGGGCTACATCTTCACCAAAAATGGAGCACCCATTTCCTGGAGATCAACGAAGCAGACCATCACCGCGACGTCAACAAACCATGCCGAGCTTTTAGCATTTCACGAGGCGTCCCGGGAGGCGGTTTGGTTACAAACAATGCATCACGCCATCTCTCAGATGAGCGGAATACCGATCAAGGAGGAGCCCATCACAATTTTCGAAGACAATGCGGCATGCATCGAACAAGTATCCTCAGGCTTCATCAAAGCCGATCGGGTAAAGCACATCAGCCCACATCTATTCAGCTACACACAGGACCTCATCGCAGCAAAGCAAATCCAAGCAAGGAAGGTCGCATCAGCTGAGAATATCGCTGATATGCTCACGAAGGCTCTACCAGCTCACCAACATCACAAGCTGATCAAGATAGCTGGTATGCAAACCCTTATAGAATTAGGAGCCGAATGATAACTTCACTCTTTTTCTCCGTAGCACACAGTAGTTTTTTAACGAGGAAGCACATCATTCGAGGAGGAGTGTTGAGATAGCACGAGATTCCTCTAGCTACTCCAGGGTTCATCATTTATTAGTCAGTAGTTAAGAGCCTAACTACCTCACCTACCACCGATACACTCATTAACCAACCACTCACCAAGGTGGTTAGAGATGTAATCAATGGTTACCACCCACCACGTAGTAATCTTCGGTATATAAACCTGGCCTAACCAAGCCAGAAACATCCCTCGTGCATTAGACTTCGTCATGCTCAAGTCTCTACCTTAACATCTACCTTGGATCCCAACTTCCTTCGGTTTAGGACCAGTGTTACACGACCACGCCCAGTGTTACGCAACCGCGAACAGTGTTACACGACCACAACCACTATTACACTAAAATCGGTGTTACACGGCTGCGACCAGTGTTACACGACCACAACCACTGTTACACTAAAACCAATGTTACACGACTACGACCAATGTTACATGGCTGCGACTTGTGTTACCCTTACTATAATCAACTTGACTCCAAATGGATTACAAAGCTGAAGAATTTTAGATTGAGGGATACAGGATTCAAAATCCCAAGTTGGCCATGTAGCTCAGTTATAAATCCGTCGCCTCTTTCGATTGCGCAAGTTGTCCTGGTCCAGCTGCTCTCTTTTCAATTCGATTGCCAACATCCGACTAACCTCCTTCTTTACCTGGTCATCTTCCCTGTAGAGCACTGTATGCCCTGCTTCTTGCCGCTTCAGCCACCGATCAAGGGCAACCTTCGTGGTGGTGAACTCATTCACAAAACAACCATTGGCCCCGTACAAAAAATGGGTCATGGCCATCACCTCGATCATCCTCTTCCATCGAGTGAGATGGTACCTCAGCTTGACATCGAGGTGGAACTCGGGATTCCGTGGGTCGAACTGATTGACGTTGATCAGGACCTTGAACTCGTCGCACATCTTCACGAGGAAGTTGCAGAAAATGGCGGCTCTAAAACAAATCGGGTCGGTGTGGGACATGTGCTGCTCATAGAAGGCCCTGTACGCCTTTGCACAATTTGGTGGCGTGTCAAACTGACCTGGAATGATCGGCCAGTTATATTCCACCGAGTCAATCGTTGCATCGGGCGCCCACTTGAATCTACGTGGACATGCACAGAAGTGTATGTCCATGGAGACCGCGGGAGGTGGAGTTGCTGTCCATGTTGAGTCCACCACACTTCTATAAACATTGGCCCAGGAGAACTGCTCCACTCGAGATAGACCATAATCCTCTACAATCCAGTTGATGGCTCTCCAGGATGGCAAGGGGTTGTCACCACGATTGTCAAAGAGTTTATCAAACTGACCCAAATACTTCTGGGTCCAATAAGAGCCAGTCACCAATGTCTTCACCTTCAATGAATATGGGGGATGGAAGGAGATGGGGGGTAATGTCAATTGGAGAGCGGTGTCAAGATGGTTGGGAAATGGAAGTGACCTATCCACTTGATCCAGCATCCACTTGATCTTCTCTTCACCACGAACCAGGCCAAAGATATAGTGGTTGTTTGTCAGCTCTCCGCGTTGTCCCACTTGCTCTCGTCCATGTGTTGCCTCCATTGCAAATAACAACATCTCGCGATCTTTGAGTTGTGTGCGTAGCTCATCCAACGATTGCTGGAAGAGTTTGCACTCCATCTCATCAAAGGCGGCCATGGTCTCATTCCAGTGAATACCATCTATTGGGTAAGATGCAATCCTTGGCTCCTTCGAAGGCTGGTCTAGTGTTCGTCTTTCGCAGAGCTCCTTCTCCAACTCCATGTAGTAGAGCAAAGCTCGAACACCTATGTGACCGATAGGGTTTACGATCTTCTGCAGCGCCATCAACTTGAGATCTCCTCGCAAGATCATCTCACAGACTAAGTTCTGTCTATGGAACCCAGCAGCAAAATGCCATGTCTTGTCAAATGCACGAGCATCCAGCTGATGTCCCAGCTCGTAGCCAAGGAGAGTTAACATCAGGTTCCGTTGGAGTTCATAAGCGCGGAACAAGGAGAAGGTGGGGCCCGAGTGTAAATCTTGCTGCCACAGCAAATGTTGTAACTTCTCCACTTGACAATGGGCACCCTCCACTCGATGTCGCAGTTTATCATTGCTCTGCATCAACGACTTCTTCTCCGTGCTCGAATTGGCGTGCTCTACTTGGGTGCATATGCCTCTCGACAATGCAATCGTCTGCGCTGTCCGCAGGCCATTCAACTCCAAATCAAACTGAACTTTCATTCGATCAATCTCCACAGCCTTTTCCATCAGCGCCACTGTATGCTTGTTCTTCTCCGAAACCAACTGAATGTGAATTCTGAGACGCTCTGCCTTCTCCCCTTCATACAACGCATCCACTCCTTTCTTTGAATCCTCAAGGTGTTGCAGACGATTAGTCGTCGTATACACTTCCGCCTGAGCCTCCTTCAACTGATGCTGCAATTGCTGAAACTCCTCCAAAGGCCGATTCTGCGACATGCATGCTTCATAAAGTCCTTGGAGGTTACCCAGGCTCAGCTTCAATTCCACGATTTCTTTTGCTTGCCTCGTCTCCACCGTCTGTAGTTCCTGACCAGCTTGATCATCTCCGGGTGGTATCGCCACCTCCATCCATGGCAAGCTGTCCTCATCAAGTACACCCTTCCCTCGTCCTGGTGGTATTGAGTGGATTGCGATGGATGCGGTCATAGAAGGTCTTGTCTTCTTCCTCTTGCGGCTAGATGGACCCGCTTCTGCCTGGTTTCTTGCTATCGTAGGCACCTGGGTCATCCTTGTCATGGCTGCAGTCAAAATGGTCGGTGGATGTACTCGACTTGGAGGCTTGACCAAATTCGATAAGTATATTGCTGAATACAACTTTTGCGGCTGGCCAGATATCGGTTTCCTCATCTCCAGCTTGACTTGAGAATGCACAATGTTGGCCCAACTCAATTGCATTCCCCTCCACGCCATAGCCGCAGCAACGAGTTCCTCTCCCGTCATCAAATGGATACCTTTCTCATTGATAAGGATCCTCTCATTGAAAAATGAGAGCCATTCCTTCCAAAAGCCTCTGGCCTTCGTCAAGTCGAACCCAGCTGCACTGCTAGCCCCATCTTCGAACACCTCGGACTCCAATTCTCCCGTGACATCTCCTGCATGTGCGAGTGTCATCGCGCCTGTAGGAAGCTTTAACAGGGTTGCTATTTCATCCGGCCCAAAATGTATCTTCCTCTTATCAACCAGAAAGTCAGTCATGGTCCCCTGTTTCGACTTGATAAAGAACTCC
Organism: Bryoerythrophyllum caledonicum; assembly: GCA_963971425.1. Lineage (NCBI taxonomy): Eukaryota > Viridiplantae > Streptophyta > Bryopsida > Pottiales > Pottiaceae > Bryoerythrophyllum > Bryoerythrophyllum caledonicum. The sequence continues at coordinate 46,352 of OZ020515.1, read as the reverse complement.
TTGACATGTCCATCATCCTGATCTTCCAAGGTCAGCATCAAGAAATCCCAAAGTCCTGCATCAACTAGATTTTGTTTGTTGCTGTGAATATTAGATCTCCAAGCCGAGTTCACCTCTCGTAGCACCATCTTTTCCAGGATGAGCCGCCTACACATGAGTTGGTTAGACGGTGGTCGTCCATGTACCAAACCAGCGGTATCTTCGCGTTTAGGCTTCATCGCCTTTTCCTCCAAGTCGAGCTCCAATCACCTCCAATGTTCACGAGGCCCTCTCTCCGCTACTACATGCCAAAACAAACACTTTCAGTTTCTCACCCAATCCCACCGGAGTTTCGTTCCTCCTTGCTGCTCTCTCCCTATTTGAGACCAACATTCCATTGTCTTTTCAGCCCGAAACTCTCTAGAATCCTATACACTTGTTTATGGGCTCTGCATGGTTCAAAACGCTCCCCTCAGCCTGACCTCGGAGGTGTACCTACAACCCCTGTTCTGTCAATGTAAGAACCATGGACAAAAATGTTTTCTCATCCAACAGAAAGAAATAACAACGAACTCTCAACTCGATCTTTGCCGTCACATTCGGCGGGTTGCTTATTCGTCATACAACTAAATTGCACTTCTCCTTGCTTCACTTCACAGCGCAATACCACGTTAAGCCCTAGCTCCTTCTCAGGATCGGCCTCACTCACTGTTACTCTCGTCCATTAGATCGGAACATGGTACCTTGCAAGGGTAACCGCAACATACAAAAAGAAGACTTTCCTAACCATTCCCTTTGATCGAATTTTGCATGGTATGCAAAATCCCAGGTTTTCCAATTGATTTGTCCATACACGATTACGACACGACAACATCCATGTTCATTGATAAACCACGACCATCAACTAGACATGTGTGCTGTTCATATGGCAGTGCAATGTGCTCTCCAATGGACTCGGGTCCACTCGACAAAACTCACGAACTCGTCTCCAAAGCTATCCACGCTTCTCTCGCTCGTTAGATCGGCTTGACGAGGAACCGGACTCAGATCGACTCAACACAAGAACATCCACGTTCATCAATCAACCATGGCCATCAACTGGATGTGTGCGTTGTTCACCTGGTATCGCAACGTGCTCTCCAATAGACTCGGATCCACTTGACAGACTCACAAGCTCGTCTCCGGAGGCTATCTACGCTTCTCTCACTCGTTTGATCGACTTGATAAGGAACCAGGCTCCATTCGACTCAACTGTGTACTCTCTGCACGAGTCCCCATAGAGACCCAGCTGCTCCCATTGGCCACCATTTCTATGCAGCTCGTAGGGTATTCTCCAACTGGCCTGACGGCTACATGTACTTGGCCTACTCATTGATTGAAACCCTGTGGACTCAATGACTTGTTGTCACCTAATGCAGCCGTCACTTGCATGTTTGGTGGTTCCCAATTATCTGTACATCACATTAATATGTCACCTTGATTATCGAATTCCACTGGATCATAATTAGGGACTGCCTTTAATACCGCATAGTGTCCAAAAAGAAGAAGAAGAACACGGATCTCCGAAGGAGACCGGCGTGAATAAAGTGTTTGTTTGTTCCATTGCCAAGGGGATGCCCACTGGACTGGCAGAGTGGAACCACTTCCTCCTCTCAGGGACCAGGGTATACACTAACATAATGTCCACTTCCAGAAGGTCTATTTCATTTACCTTTACTTCATGTGTGAGTTGAGAACTTGAGAATCAATCCCTTGGACTCAACGACTACCCCTCGAATTACTTTAGCAATCTCACGCCATGAACACTTTGGAGCTGCTAGTCTTGGTGCAATGAGCAAGGAAGAGTTTTTTTAAAAAAGGGTTTTATTTCCACTTTCAACTATGCAATCTCAATTAAGATCCGTTACATAACATACTCACAAAATTTCATAAACTTTGACCACATGCATCGAAAGATTGTAGTGCCTGAAGTAGACAGAATGATTCATCTTCCTCCCTTCGTTCTATGGATCAACAGACTTTGACTTCGCTTGGTGTCCAATTCCTGCACTACGCAAGGTCTAAATTTACTATCATCATGTTAAGCATTATATAAATTCCCTGTGCACAAATTTTTTGAGGTAAACAAATGGTTTATCGTATCCAAGATTGTTGTGCAAGGAGTGGAGGTCCAAAAATGGTCAATTGACATTGTTATTATTAATTTTTTAATTTTTTTTGGTGAACTTAATATGTTTTTGAATGAGAATCCAAGTGGTCAACAAGTAGTTCACACCACATATTGTTGTGGAAGCAAAGAGAGTTTATAAAAAAATATGAAAATCCCTAAGCTTTATGTGGAAAGGAAGAAGATTTTTTGGTACCTTGCCCAACAATGTCCAAAAATATCTTACTTGGATTAATGTGCTATTTTTCACTGACAGGCAAGAGGATATTTCTAACAGTATTGACTTGGGAGATAATATTATTTGCTAATATCAAAAATCTCACGTTCAATGGAGTGTCCTAGAAAAAGTTTTTCGAGTCGCCCAATGTGCCCACTCTCCCCATTTGAACTTCGGAACCCCATATTAACCTTTCCATTAAAAGTCGGATCTAGGAAAAAAATATGATTCACACAAAGCTTCTTAGCAATGTCCATTAGCAACAAAAGGTTCAAGGAAGAATGTTATAAATCAACGCACTGGTGGGAACCTGCCCGGACCTTTAAGAGTCCCCCGAGGGAACTCTTGGTAATTCAGGATCAGTAATCAAACTTTACATTCATTTCCAGAAACTGAGATTCCAAGCATTCGTTTGAGTACCAACTCAAGGCTGTCCGTATTCTCATTTTCATCCCTGTGTCCCTATGGGTCCCAGGTTTATTCTAAATAAATCACATTCTCATCCCGAAATGGATTCAGGCTAATTTATAACCCCTGCTTCCACTACGACAATGGGGAACACTATGTCAAGTTGAAAAGGGTAGTACTACGAACAAACCTCAGTCTAGTAATTTCGAGCTAGCCTACGTGGATGTCTACTTCGTACAAAAATAATTCAAAATGGAGGGTGTCCGAATATTTTGGAAATTTCAAGAGACTTGTCCAAAAAATTTTTTTTAACTCAATTGACAATTGTCCAGATCCGTGTAAATTCTAGGTGCCATTGTTAAACAAAGGAATATTATATCGTGAAGATATGTGTAGGATTTAAGAAAATCGATGGAGTCTTAATAGAAATAAATAAATACAGTTAAAATGTACCCTACACGTTGGTCACATTCATACATACATAGTTCAAAACGGAGATTGTCCAATATTAATGATAAATGAAAAAAATTGTCTGTGTCATGCAAAGGTCATACCAATGTAATATTTGGCAATACACGTACAATATCTAGAACCTAGACAATACCCATTGTGCCCAAACCACTTTGTACAAAAAAATGATTACTTCAACAATCATGTGTTGAACTAAACTGATTTGTAGATTATATAAAAAAAATGTATGGGAAAAAATGAACAGCAATATCAAGTGTCAAGTTTGTCACCAATAGCAAGATTTTGAATTTTAATAAATTCCTCATGTCCAAAGGTTGAAATTGAAAAAACTTTTCAAAACATGCGCAACCAGCATGTTAAAAAAAATTAACTACTTCGGTAGAAGAATGCCAAAGTAGACCTCAACGTACGGTATAGAGGGTCTAGGTTTCGCTCGAGACAAAGACACTTGAGACAAATCAGGGTTCCCCAGGTGACCTTTTGGTTTTATAGCCTCCAATCATTTTAGAGACGAAAGATCCGTACGATAAGGGTTTTAGGTTTAGGGTTTTTGTTTGAGATGGTTTGTTAGGACAAGCCCAACTTTTATATCTTTTTTTCCAGCGAAGCCCATTTTTAAACTTTTTTTTAAAAAAAAAAAGTTTAGAGTAAAGGGATGATGGTTTTGTTAGTAGTTGAATGGGAAGGGTTAGGGGTTTTAGGGTTAACTCAAAACAATGACATCGGAGGTGGGTTAGGATTGATTTCATTGACAGTTCGGATTTATGGTCTAGGGTCGTCATAGGTTCGAAGGGTTGATGCAATGGGGTTTATGGGTGCATTGTTTTGTTCGTATTTGTTTACAAAAACGTCAGGCCTGCTTTTGTTCTCGGGAAATGTCAGAGGAGATGATATTATTTGTTTCTATGAAAATGTGAATAGAAGCCTCGGGCAAACCTCACGGTGTTTCCATGTTGCTATTTGTCGATGTACTCTGAAATCAAATACTGAATAGTAAGCCCATGTTCTTTAGTTTGGCCAAATTTAGGATTTAAGGTGTTTGCTACAAGTTCCAATGAACTAGTTTGGAACCCTAAACTTTACGTCCTTCCTTTCATCTATAACAACCTTCTTCTATTGTGAGGCTATCGTCTCAATTGCATGTTCCAAATGAGTTACTAAGAACAACGATGAAGGGGGAGGGTCCACCTAGTTTCTTGCCGGGTTTATGAACGTGGATACACCAAAAGTGATGTGGTATAGAATCGGCATGAGATTTTTTTTCACCGGATCATGGGTGGACCACTGTTGTGTGCTCAACAGACATGGGTGGAATGTAGGGTGTGAATTTAACCAGAGCCCGTGAATCTTTTGGTTTTTTAAATTTCGTGTCGCTTGGTACCATTAGAAGGACCCACTTCAATGGTCCCTATGTGCGTATTCCAAAAAAAAAATGATACTCTAATCCCTAAATGAAAAAAAGTCCCAGGGTGAGCTTTTGCAAATCTTGGGCATATTCATATGGTTGTGGTTTATATTTACAATTCTTGAAATTTTGCAAAAAGATGCAAGAAGAAAATAGGTGAGTGGGAATATACCTTTTTTTGCATTAGACCCATGGAAAAAAGGGTGTGCCATCCTAGAGAGAAACTTCTCAAGTGGGGGCAAGTCATGCATCTCCAAACATTTTTGCCGTGACACTCTCTTGAACGTGAGATTTTCAATACTAGCAAGTAACAATATCTCCTTTCGAAGTCCCATGCGAATATTCTTGCCTTCATTGAAAAAAAAATTATCACCCCAAGTCAAACATCTCTAGACACTGTCACACATTTTCGATTTATGTACCGGAAAAACATCTTTTTTCCCACGTAAAATTTAGACATCTTCGTATCCTTTTACTATTCATTTTTTCTACTATAGGATGTGGAGTAAACATTCCTATTGATCGTTAAGATTACCAATCCGATACACATCGGGTTAAAAAGACACATGATGTGGATCGGCAGTTTTTGAACCTCCGCTCCTTACACAATTTTTTGAATATACTAGCCCCTCTCTACCCCTAAAAAATTGATGTACTAAAAACTTATATCATGCCTGACACGATGGTAATGACTATAGGCCCTGTGTAGTGCATACATTTGACACCAAGTGAAGCCAAAGGCGGAAAGCCTACTCACCCACTCAACACGTAGGATAGAAGATGAACTATTTTTTCAACTTTGATTGGAAATGGGGGGCGTCCGACACCTAACATCTCCCACATGGAGGTCATTTCAATGTTTGAACCCTATCATGTTGAAATACGACACCACGCATGTAGGACCCATGACCGTTTTGCAACTTCTCTAGCATGTGGCAAATGCAAAAAAATCTAAGATACAAGACCATATAATGCATAGAATACACGACCATTTTTCAACCTCCTAGGCACGTGGGAGGTACAATGACGATCTAAGTTGGAAGTGCCACATGTCACCCGATCATGATCAACGCAATTACGAACTCCTGCGAGTGTCATGTACAGTACAATGTCAGTTCGTACACCTCCTCTAACAGCCACACGGAAAACATCATGTTGCAACCCAAACGCGGAATCTCCTTATTGACCCTGGTCGAGCGTTGCACCAAACCTCAGCCTCACACGGGTCCATTTGTCCAGCCTGCCCGTTCTAGGACCTTAGAACGGGCCTTTCGTTGGATTTATTTATTTTTCCAAATTTGGCCCCGCGTAGATCAAATAGAGCCCCCCTCCAACATAAGAATAGGGGCCAGTTCTATCCCTAACCTCCCCCACCCTTCCAAGCCTGAGGCTTGCTACAACGCTCGACTGGGGTATTTAGGCAACTCCCCCAAGCGTGGCTTCTTGGACCTTTAACCTTGAAAGGATGGAGCCTATGTCCATGGACTCCACCCCAATTTCCATTCTGTTGTGTGCTTTGGTTTTCCATCAAATATAAGTGGAAATTTTTCGCGACGGACTTATCGGAGATGAGATCACATGTCTTGTTCATGTCACAAAAATCACAGATTTTTTTGTGAAGATTTGAATTTATTGTGCTTTTTCGAAGAAAAAGTGAAAGAGATTCATACCAGATTCAGAGTATGCTGTAGAAAACTGAAATTTTCACCAAGGGTGCACATCGTAGGGACAAAACTCGTGGTGTAAATGAAACTTCCGTGTTAAGCCAAAGAACTAGAAAATCTCTCAAAAACACAGTAACCCAATATAAAAAATACGCACACTAAAAATACGTACAATTAAAAAACAGAAACGGTAAAAATAAAATTCATTGACCATGAGAGTGACTGGTCTCTCTCATCCTTTACGCTTCTCCAAACGATCGTTGCCGCATTCCAGCCTATGTCCTCGATTTCACACAGCTATGCATTGGATGCACACCAAGTGATATTAGTAGCCATGTACCTTTAAACTGGCTCACATCTGCGACACAAGTTTGGTAAAAACAATGGAGATCCCTACATTTTGCGTGTCAAGAGTGGAGGGTTTTTTTTTTTTTTTTTTTTTTGGGATACCCTATCCTAATTGTATGAATGCATCTAGGGTCTATTTGCAGTGTTCCAGCCGAGATCGCCCCTTCTTTCAATATCTGAGAAAGTAATATGAATGCCAGTGCAAACTTATAGAGTCTATGTGAGAGAGATTGGGATCCCAAAGTCCCTTGTGTCTTTTTCAGAGATTCCTACGGTTATTGTTTACCTTATTGTTGGAACTTATGTTCATGGTATCATATTAATGCACACCTTTTTGTATCCAAGCACGTGGATTTGCACCCCCCCATACCTATGGGAGCAATAATGATAAATGGGATAGATCATACTGATTGGTATTAATCTATAATTTGGTGAAGACAATTGTGGACCGTGGAAGATATACGACTTTGGGTTCAGGGTTCTTATATGGATTACAGTCATTTGAATGGAACCCATCGGTTGACGCGTAGCTCATCATGTACGCTGCCATTCACGTGTCGTTCTAGAAATTTATCGTTGCGATGGGTCTTTAGGTGCAAGACGACGTGTTCCAGAGTAGGGAAGTTCCATTCACAAGAGCAAATTTGGTCAAGGGCCCAGAAGAACACTCCCCGGAGATGCAAACCAAACTTCAGTCGGCACTACGTATTATACGTGCATTCGCAGTACCGTACATAGGAGGGGATGCCAACAAAGAAACGTGTGACGAGGACTGTGGGGGCATGGCCATACACCACATTTCCCCAACCGTCAACGAAAAGACCCACACGAAATCCTACACCTGTGCATCGAGCCTGGGTTCGATGCAAAGACCCGTGTGGTGACTTGGCCAGGCTGCAGTGCCCACCCACGTTCCTCTACCGATGTCGTCATGCACGATGCGGCTGTAGTTGGAGCTGCATATGAAGATCCGGTCGGAGTTTGATGCGGCTTGGATCACACCAGGGCGCGCCAATGATCCATCCGACAGCTGCTCTAGCATGCGTCCTGCATCGTGCCACCCTAGGGAAGCCCAGTCGAGGCGCCAGACGCCTATGTAGCCAACTTGCTGCTGTAATGCCTTCCCCACGATAATGACGTCTCCCTTGCATGCGAGCAAGTTACGGGACATGCGCTGGCCCGGCAAGCGCTGCGTTTTTATCCTTCTCCAAACCTGCACGGCATCGCCAACGTGAAACGCGGATGTGAGTATCATATTGGGCAGTGTTCTACTCGAGCTTTCGAGCACCCTTAAGACATTGAGCAGTCAAGCTAACCTGGTCCTCGACACCGAGCGCCAGCAGCGAGCTATTAGAGGAGTACGTAAGGCAGTATAGATTGCCTTTGCAGAACGCAGCCACGTTGAAGACGCCCACACCTACGATCAGGGGAAAGCAAGCGGTGCTACTCCAGCCCCCATCCACGGAGTCATATACCTGGGTGTATCCGTCACCCCCGACGACGACCTTGTAGTGGGAAGGTCGCCTCCACATGATCAAACTCACCAGAGGGGGCGAAATTTGCGTGCACCTGAATGTGGGAAGCTCCTTCCACGCTCTCGTCAACAGATTGGCGACGAAGAGCCTGCAACCGTCTCTCTCCGACGACTGCGCGGTGTTGGTGAAGCAAAGTAGGCCCCCGGCCGACGACATTGGGAAATCCACCTCGGATGGCAGGAACACGATCGACATGGTGCGCCATCTCCTATATTCGGGGTCGAAGCACACCAAGTGCGGCACGTGCTCGCAGATCGAGATGCATAGAAAGTATGCCGTGTATGAAGCGACCTACACCAAGGGTTTAGGGTTTTAGGGTTTTAGGGTTTTAGGGTTTAGGGTTTAGGGTTTAGGGTTTAGGGTTTAGGGTTTAGGGTTTAGGGTTTAGGGTTACAGGGGTATCCCCGAAAATTTGACATACTTATTTTGGGCTGAAATTTTGTGTACCCCCCCATTTGTGACAATTGCGCATCCAATGGTGCAAAAAACCACCCTAATAATATCACAGATTGCGAGATATTGCAACTTGGACTTTATTGGGGTGAGTTGACTTTCTTTATTTGATATCATTTACAAGTTTTAACTTGACCTACCCCCCTATTCGTGGGCACTGTGAATCCATTGGTGGTATTTGTTTTTGGAATTGAGTTTAGGGTTGGCTGCTGTAAGCGTTTCAAAAGTGGCTTTTATAGTTGCTATCTTTGTGAGTTTGAGGAATTAGGAAGATTGGAAGGTACGTACCCCCCCATTTTCGAGGGTTGTGAACACATTGGAGTAATAAAAAGCCCAAACATAGGGCTTTTTTTGGAAGATATGGCCGGTTTGACCATTTAAACCACCGAAGTTGACTCTTTAGAGGCGGTTGCGGATGTGAATGAAATTTCAACATGATGTAGATCTTGGAGTGAGTGTTCCGAAATGATATCACACTTGTTAATCGGATCTTGTATGCATGAGTTATGAATGGATGAAGTTTCGACTTTCCAAACTTCATCCAGCGTTTGCGATTGCATGCTAGGTCCAATCAGCAAGTGCCACGTCATTATGGAATCCCCTTGAAAAATTCTACACAAATATGCCCTTGAAAAAGAATCGCCCTTCTTTATACAAAAGTTGAAATTGACAAATTGATTGTATGACCCCTCTAAGTTTCTATTTTTGGATATATTAGAATATACCATTGCAAAGATGCTTAAATGCACTTTATAGATCTACTCTTGGAATCTTCATCTAAACATTTAAAAGACGGTTATTGATGGATGAAGTTTTGACTTTTCAAACTTCATTTAGCGTTTGCGATTGCATGCTAGGTTCAATCAGCAATTGCCACGTCATTATGGATTTATGGGTTTAGAGGGTTTAGGGTTTAGGGTTTAGGGTTATAGGGTTATAGGGTTTAGGGTTACAAGGGTGTTCCCAAAATATTGGCATACTTATTTTGTGGATTTTATTGGCTCTACCCCCCCGTTTTAGAGTATTGCGCATCCAATGGTAAAAAAAACCACCTTAACAATATCACCATTTGTGAGATATTACAGGTTGGACTATTTGAGGTTGAGTTGACTTTCGTTGTGTGAAGGTATTTGAAGATTTTGAATAGAGGTATCCCCCTATTTATGGTTATTGTAAATCCAATGGTGGTCTTGGATTTTTCTAATAATAGACGATTTGGATGTCATAGGCGTTTCAAAATGTAAGTAAAAGAGGGCTATTTTTAAAATGGTAAGTATTTATGAAAATTGAAGGATACGTACCCCCCCATTGTCAAGTGCTACAAACACAATGGAGTAAAGAAAATCCTTAACATATGGCTTTTTTTAGAAGTTATGGCCGATTTGACTATTAAAGTCACCAAAGTTGACTTTCTTTGAGGCGGTTGCGGATGTGGATGAAATTAAATTAAGTGGTAGATCTAGGAGTGGGTGTTCCGAAATGGTATTATACTTGTAAATCGGACCTTGTATGCATGAGTTATGAATGGATGAAGTACTGTTTATTTGAACTTCATCCATGGATTGCGGTTGCATCCGACGTCCAATCAGCAAGTGCCATGTCATTCTAGAATCCCCTTGGAATGTTCTACACGAATATCCCCTTGAAAATGAATCGCCCTTCTTGATGCAGAAGTTAAAATGGACAAGTTGATTGTATGACCCCTCTAAGTTTCTATTTTAGGATATACTGGAATATATCATTGCAAAGATGCTTAAATGCACTTTTTAGAACTACTCTTGGAATCTTCATCCGACCTTTTGAATGACGGTTATTGATGGATGAAGTTTTAACTTTTTGAACTTCATCCATGAATTGGGATTGCATGGAAGGTCCAATCACAAAGTGCCACGTCATTCTGGAATCGCCTTAGAATATTCTACACGAATATGCCCTTGGAAAAGAATCGCCCTTCTTTATGCAGAAGTTGAAATGGGCAAATTGATTGTATGACCCCTCTAAGTTTCTATTTTAGGATATATTAAAATATACCATTGCAAAGATGCTTAAATGCACTTTGTAGAACTACTCTTGGAATCTTCATCCGACCTTTTGAATGACGGTTACTGATGGATGAAGTTTTAACTTTTTGAACTTCATCCATGAATTGGGATTGCATGGAAGGTCCAATCATAAAGTGCCACGTCATTCTGGAATCGCCTTAGAATATTCTACACGAATATGCCCTTGGAAAAGAATCGCCCTTCTTTATGCAGAAGTTGAAATGGGCAAATTGATTGTATGACCCCTCTAAGTTTCTATTTTAGGATATATTAGAATATACCATTGCAAAGATGCTTAAATGCACTTTTTAGAATCACTCTTGGAATCTTCATCCGACCTAGGTTTTAGGGTTGGATTTAGGGTTTAGGTTTAGGGTTTAGGGTTTAGGTTTTAGGGTTTAGGGTTTAGGGTTACAAGGGTGTTCCCAAAATTTTGACATACTTTTTTTGTGGATTTTATTGGCTCTACCCCCCCGTTTTAGGGTATTGCGCATCCAATGGTAAAAAAAACCACCTTAACAATATCACCATTTGTGAGATATTACAGGTTGGACTATTTGAGGTTGAGTTGACTTTCGTTGTGTGAAGGTATTTGAAGATTTTGAATAGACATATCCCCCTATTTATGGTTATTGTGAATCCAATGGTGGTCTTGGATTCTTCTAATAATAGACGATTTGGATGTCATAGGCGTTCCAAAATGTAAGTAAAAAAGGGCTATTTTTGAAATGGTAAGTATTTATGAAAATTGAAGGATACGTACCCCCCCATTGTCAAGTGCTACAAACACAATGGAGTAAAGAAAATCCTTAACATATGGCTTTTTTTAGAAGTTATGGCCGATTTGACTATTATAGTCACCAAAGTTGACTTTCTTTGAGGCGGTTGCGGATGTGGATGAAATTAAATTAAGTGGTAGATCTAGGAGTGGGTGTTCCGAAATGGTATTATACTTGTGAATCGGACCTTGTATGCATGAGTTATGAATGGATGAAGTACTGTTTATTTGAACTTCATCCATGGATTGCGGTTGCATCCGACGTCTAATCAGCAAGTGCCATGTCATTCTAGAATCCCCTTGGAATGTTCTACACGAATATCCCCTTGAAAATGAATCGTCCTTCTTGATGCAGAAGTTAAAATGGACAAGTTGATTGTATGACCCCTCTAAGTTTCTATTTAAGCATATACTCGAATATATCATTGCAAAGATGCTTAAATGCACTTTTTAGAACTACTCGTGGAATCTTCATCCGACCTTTTGAATGACGGTTATTGATGGATGAAGTTTTAACTTTTTGAACTTCATCCATGAATTGGGATTGCATGGAAGGTCCAATCACGAAGTGCCACGTCATTCTGGAATCGCCTTAGAATATTCTACACGAATATGCCCTTGGAAAAGAATCGCCCTTCTTTATGCAGAAGTTGAAATGGGCAAATTGATTGTATGACCCCTCTAAGTTTCTATTTTAGGATATATTAGAATATACCATTGCAAAGATGCTTAAATGCACTTTTTAGAATCACTCTTGGAATCTTCATCCGACCTTTTGAATGACGGTTATTGATGGATGAAGTTTTAACTTTTTGAACTTCATCCATGAATTGGGATTGCATGGAAGGTCCAATTACAAAGTGCCACGTCATTCTGGAATCGCCTTAGAATATTCTACACGAATATGCCCTTGGAAAAGAATCGCCCTTCTTTATGCAGAAGTTGAAATGGGCAAATTGATTGTATGACCCCTCTAAGTTTCTATTTTAGGATATATTAGAATATACCATTGCAAAGATGCTTAAATGCACTTTCTAGATTTACTATTGGAATCTTCATCCGACCTTTTGAATGGTTTTAGGGTTTAGGGTTACATGTGTGTTCCCGATAAAGTGACATACTTTTTTTCTTGTTTTGAGGTGACCTACCCCCCCATTTTCGATGGTTGTGAATCCGAATATGTAATAAAATTTATTTATGCTATCATGGTTTGGGAGATATAGGTACTTTGACTTTCAAAATTTGAGTTGACTTTTTTGATTGGTGAGGTATTTGAACTTTTTGAGACGACGTACCCCCCCATTGTAGTGTATTGCGAATCTATTGGTGTGCTTAGTTTAGTGAAATAATATACGGATTGAGCACTATAGAGGGTTTTGTTGTTGCGTTAGGTTTAGAGTTTAAGGTGTACTATTTATGGAATTTAGACATTTTGAAGTTGCGACCCCCCCCATTTTCGAGGGTTGTGAATCCGAAAACGTAATAAAATTTATTTATGCTATCACGGTTTGGAAGATATGATTGAGTTGACTTTTATTGACTTTTTTGAGAAGTTTATGTTTGTGTTTGGATGTTTACCTCGTTGTGGGGCCGAATGTGCCTATTTCCAAATGGTATTAGGGTTTAGGGTTTAGGGTTTAGGGTTTAGGGTTTAGGGTTTAGGGTTACAGGGGTATCCCCGAAAATTTGACATACTTATTTTGGGCTGAAATTTTGTGTACCCCCCCATTTGTGACAATTGCGCATCCAATGGTGCAAAAAACCACCCTAATAATATCACAGATTGCGAGATATTGCAACTTGGACTTTATTGGGGTGAGTTGACTTTCTTTATTTGATATCATTTACAAGTTTTAACTTGACCTACCCCCCTATTCGTGGGCACTGTGAATCCATTGGTGGTATTTGTTTTTGGAATTGAGTTTAGGGTTGGCTGCTGTAAGCGTTTCAAAAGTGGCTTTTATAGTTGCTATCTTTGTGAGTTTGAGGAATTAGGAAGATTGGAAGGTACGTACCCCCCCATTTTCGAGGGTTGTGAACACATTGGAGTAATAAAAAGCCCAAACATAGGGCTTTTTTTGGAAGATATGGCCGGTTTGACCATTTAAACCACCGAAGTTGACTCTTTAGAGGCGGTTGCGGATGTGAATGAAATTTCAACATGATGTAGATCTTGGAGTGAGTGTTCCGAAATGATATCACACTTGTTAATCGGATCTTGTATGCATGAGTTATGAATGGATGAAGTTTCGACTTTCCAAACTTCATCCAGCGTTTGCGATTGCATGCTAGGTCCAATCAGCAAGTGCCACGTCATTATGGAATCCCCTTGAAAAATTCTACACAAATATGCCCTTGAAAAAGAATCGCCCTTCTTTATACAAAAGTTGAAATTGACAAATTGATTGTATGACCCCTCTAAGTTTCTATTTTTGGATATATTAGAATATACCATTGCAAAGATGCTTAAATGCACTTTATAGATCTACTCTTGGAATCTTCATCTAAACATTTAAAAGACGGTTATTGATGGATGAAGTTTTGACTTTTCAAACTTCATTTAGCGTTTGCGATTGCATGCTAGGTTCAATCAGCAATTGCCACGTCATTATGGATTTATGGGTTTAGAGGGTTTAGGGTTTAGGGTTTAGGGTTATAGGGTTATAGGGTTTAGGGTTACAAGGGTGTTCCCAAAATATTGGCATACTTATTTTGTGGATTTTATTGGCTCTACCCCCCCGTTTTAGAGTATTGCGCATCCAATGGTAAAAAAAACCACCTTAACAATATCACCATTTGTGAGATATTACAGGTTGGACTATTTGAGGTTGAGTTGACTTTCGTTGTGTGAAGGTATTTGAAGATTTTGAATAGAGGTATCCCCCTATTTATGGTTATTGTAAATCCAATGGTGGTCTTGGATTTTTCTAATAATAGACGATTTGGATGTCATAGGCGTTTCAAAATGTAAGTAAAAGAGGGCTATTTTTAAAATGGTAAGTATTTATGAAAATTGAAGGATACGTACCCCCCCATTGTCAAGTGCTACAAACACAATGGAGTAAAGAAAATCCTTAACATATGGCTTTTTTTAGAAGTTATGGCCGATTTGACTATTAAAGTCACCAAAGTTGACTTTCTTTGAGGCGGTTGCGGATGTGGATGAAATTAAATTAAGTGGTAGATCTAGGAGTGGGTGTTCCGAAATGGTATTATACTTGTAAATCGGACCTTGTATGCATGAGTTATGAATGGATGAAGTACTGTTTATTTGAACTTCATCCATGGATTGCGGTTGCATCCGACGTCCAATCAGCAAGTGCCATGTCATTCTAGAATCCCCTTGGAATGTTCTACACGAATATCCCCTTGAAAATGAATCGCCCTTCTTGATGCAGAAGTTAAAATGGACAAGTTGATTGTATGACCCCTCTAAGTTTCTATTTTAGGATATACTGGAATATATCATTGCAAAGATGCTTAAATGCACTTTTTAGAACTACTCTTGGAATCTTCATCCGACCTTTTGAATGACGGTTATTGATGGATGAAGTTTTAACTTTTTGAACTTCATCCATGAATTGGGATTGCATGGAAGGTCCAATCACAAAGTGCCACGTCATTCTGGAATCGCCTTAGAATATTCTACACGAATATGCCCTTGGAAAAGAATCGCCCTTCTTTATGCAGAAGTTGAAATGGGCAAATTGATTGTATGACCCCTCTAAGTTTCTATTTTAGGATATATTAAAATATACCATTGCAAAGATGCTTAAATGCACTTTGTAGAACTACTCTTGGAATCTTCATCCGACCTTTTGAATGACGGTTACTGATGGATGAAGTTTTAACTTTTTGAACTTCATCCATGAATTGGGATTGCATGGAAGGTCCAATCATAAAGTGCCACGTCATTCTGGAATCGCCTTAGAATATTCTACACGAATATGCCCTTGGAAAAGAATCGCCCTTCTTTATGCAGAAGTTGAAATGGGCAAATTGATTGTATGACCCCTCTAAGTTTCTATTTTAGGATATATTAGAATATACCATTGCAAAGATGCTTAAATGCACTTTTTAGAATCACTCTTGGAATCTTCATCCGACCTAGGTTTTAGGGTTGGATTTAGGGTTTAGGTTTAGGGTTTAGGGTTTAGGTTTTAGGGTTTAGGGTTTAGGGTTACAAGGGTGTTCCCAAAATTTTGACATACTTTTTTTGTGGATTTTATTGGCTCTACCCCTCCGTTTTAGGGTATTGCGCATCCAATGGTAAAAAAAACCACCTTAACAATATCACCATTTGTGAGATATTACAGGTTGGACTATTTGAGGTTGAGTTGACTTTCGTTGTGTGAAGGTATTTGAAGATTTTGAATAGACATATCCCCCTATTTATGGTTATTGTGAATCCAATGGTGGTCTTGGATTCTTCTAATAATAGACGATTTGGATGTCATAGGCGTTCCAAAATGTAAGTAAAAAAGGGCTATTTTTGAAATGGTAAGTATTTATGAAAATTGAAGGATACGTACCCCCCCATTGTCAAGTGCTACAAACACAATGGAGTAAAGAAAATCCTTAACATATGGCTTTTTTTAGAAGTTATGGCCGATTTGACTATTATAGTCACCAAAGTTGACTTTCTTTGAGGCGGTTGCGGATGTGGATGAAATTAAATTAAGTGGTAGATCTAGGAGTGGGTGTTCCGAAATGGTATTATACTTGTGAATCGGACCTTGTATGCATGAGTTATGAATGGATGAAGTACTGTTTATTTGAACTTCATCCATGGATTGCGGTTGCATCCGACGTCTAATCAGCAAGTGCCATGTCATTCTAGAATCCCCTTGGAATGTTCTACACGAATATCCCCTTGAAAATGAATCGTCCTTCTTGATGCAGAAGTTAAAATGGACAAGTTGATTGTATGACCCCTCTAAGTTTCTATTTAAGCATATACTCGAATATATCATTGCAAAGATGCTTAAATGCACTTTTTAGAACTACTCGTGGAATCTTCATCCGACCTTTTGAATGACGGTTATTGATGGATGAAGTTTTAACTTTTTGAACTTCATCCATGAATTGGGATTGCATGGAAGGTCCAATCACGAAGTGCCACGTCATTCTGGAATCGCCTTAGAATATTCTACACGAATATGCCCTTGGAAAAGAATCGCCCTTCTTTATGCAGAAGTTGAAATGGGCAAATTGATTGTATGACCCCTCTAAGTTTCTATTTTAGGATATATTAGAATATACCATTGCAAAGATGCTTAAATGCACTTTTTAGAATCACTCTTGGAATCTTCATCCGACCTTTTGAATGACGGTTATTGATGGATGAAGTTTTAACTTTTTGAACTTCATCCATGAATTGGGATTGCATGGAAGGTCCAATTACAAAGTGCCACGTCATTCTGGAATCGCCTTAGAATATTCTACACGAATATGCCCTTGGAAAAGAATCGCCCTTCTTTATGCAGAAGTTGAAATGGGCAAATTGATTGTATGACCCCTCTAAGTTTCTATTTTAGGATATATTAGAATATACCATTGCAAAGATGCTTAAATGCACTTTCTAGATTTACTATTGGAATCTTCATCCGACCTTTTGAATGGTTTTAGGGTTTAGGGTTACATGTGTGTTCCCGATAAAGTGACATACTTTTTTTCTTGTTTTGAGGTGACCTACCCCCCCATTTTCGATGGTTGTGAATCCGAATATGTAATAAAATTTATTTATGCTATCATGGTTTGGGAGATATAGGTACTTTGACTTTCAAAATTTGAGTTGACTTTTTTGATTGGTGAGGTATTTGAACTTTTTGAGACGACGTACCCCCCCATTGTAGTGTATTGCGAATCTATTGGTGTGCTTAGTTTAGTGAAATAATATACGGATTGAGCACTATAGAGGGTTTTGTTGTTGCGTTAGGTTTAGAGTTTAAGGTGTACTATTTATGGAATTTAGACATTTTGAAGTTGCGACCCCCCCCATTTTCGAGGGTTGTGAATCCGAAAACGTAATAAAATTTATTTATGCTATCACGGTTTGGAAGATATGATTGAGTTGACTTTTATTGACTTTTTTGAGAAGTTTATGTTTGTGTTTGGATGTTTACCTCGTTGTGGGGCCGAATGTGCCTATTTCCAAATGGTATTAGGGTTTAGGGTTTAGGGTTTAGGGTTTAGGGTTTAGGGTTTAGGGTTACAGGGGTATCCCCGAAAATTTGACATACTTATTTTGGGCTGAAATTTTGTGTACCCCCCCATTTGTGACAATTGCGCATCCAATGGTGCAAAAAACCACCCTAATAATATCACAGATTGCGAGATATTGCAACTTGGACTTTATTGGGGTGAGTTGACTTTCTTTATTTGATATCATTTACAAGTTTTAACTTGACCTACCCCCCTATTCGTGGGCACTGTGAATCCATTGGTGGTATTTGTTTTTGGAATTGAGTTTAGGGTTGGCTGCTGTAAGCGTTTCAAAAGTGGCTTTTATAGTTGCTATCTTTGTGAGTTTGAGGAATTAGGAAGATTGGAAGGTACGTACCCCCCCATTTTCGAGGGTTGTGAACACATTGGAGTAATAAAAAGCCCAAACATAGGGCTTTTTTTGGAAGATATGGCCGGTTTGACCATTTAAACCACCGAAGTTGACTCTTTAGAGGCGGTTGCGGATGTGAATGAAATTTCAACATGATGTAGATCTTGGAGTGAGTGTTCCGAAATGATATCACACTTGTTAATCGGATCTTGTATGCATGAGTTATGAATGGATGAAGTTTCGACTTTCCAAACTTCATCCAGCGTTTGCGATTGCATGCTAGGTCCAATCAGCAAGTGCCACGTCATTATGGAATCCCCTTGAAAAATTCTACACAAATATGCCCTTGAAAAAGAATCGCCCTTCTTTATACAAAAGTTGAAATTGACAAATTGATTGTATGACCCCTCTAAGTTTCTATTTTTGGATATATTAGAATATACCATTGCAAAGATGCTTAAATGCACTTTATAGATCTACTCTTGGAATCTTCATCTAAACATTTAAAAGACGGTTATTGATGGATGAAGTTTTGACTTTTCAAACTTCATTTAGCGTTTGCGATTGCATGCTAGGTTCAATCAGCAATTGCCACGTCATTATGGATTTATGGGTTTAGAGGGTTTAGGGTTTAGGGTTTAGGGTTATAGGGTTATAGGGTTTAGGGTTACAAGGGTGTTCCCAAAATATTGGCATACTTATTTTGTGGATTTTATTGGCTCTACCCCCCCGTTTTAGAGTATTGCGCATCCAATGGTAAAAAAAACCACCTTAACAATATCACCATTTGTGAGATATTACAGGTTGGACTATTTGAGGTTGAGTTGACTTTCGTTGTGTGAAGGTATTTGAAGATTTTGAATAGAGGTATCCCCCTATTTATGGTTATTGTAAATCCAATGGTGGTCTTGGATTTTTCTAATAATAGACGATTTGGATGTCATAGGCGTTTCAAAATGTAAGTAAAAGAGGGCTATTTTTGAAATGGTAAGTATTTATGAAAATTGAAGGATACGTACCCCCCCATTGTCAAGTGCTACAAACACAATGGAGTAAAGAAAATCCTTAACATATGGCTTTTTTTAGAAGTTATGGCCGATTTGACTATTAAAGTCACCAAAGTTGACTTTCTTTGAGGCGGTTGCGGATGTGGATGAAATTAAATTAAGTGGTAGATCTAGGAGTGGGTGTTCCGAAATGGTATTATACTTGTAAATCGGACCTTGTATGCATGAGTTATGAATGGATGAAGTACTGTTTATTTGAACTTCATCCATGGATTGCGGTTGCATCCGACGTCCAATCAGCAAGTGCCATGTCATTCTAGAATCCCCTTGGAATGTTCTACACGAATATCCCCTTGAAAATGAATCGCCCTTCTTGATGCAGAAGTTAAAATGGACAAGTTGATTGTATGACCCCTCTAAGTTTCTATTTTAGGATATACTGGAATATATCATTGCAAAGATGCTTAAATGCACTTTTTAGAACTACTCTTGGAATCTTCATCCGACCTTTTGAATGACGGTTATTGATGGATGAAGTTTTAACTTTTTGAACTTCATCCATGAATTGGGATTGCATGGAAGGTCCAATCACAAAGTGCCACGTCATTCTGGAATCGCCTTAGAATATTCTACACGAATATGCCCTTGGAAAAGAATCGCCCTTCTTTATGCAGAAGTTGAAATGGGCAAATTGATTGTATGACCCCTCTAAGTTTCTATTTTAGGATATATTAAAATATACCATTGCAAAGATGCTTAAATGCACTTTGTAGAACTACTCTTGGAATCTTCATCCGACCTTTTGAATGACGGTTACTGATGGATGAAGTTTTAACTTTTTGAACTTCATCCATGAATTGGGATTGCATGGAAGGTCCAATCATAAAGTGCCACGTCATTCTGGAATCGCCTTAGAATATTCTACACGAATATGCCCTTGGAAAAGAATCGCCCTTCTTTATGCAGAAGTTGAAATGGGCAAATTGATTGTATGACCCCTCTAAGTTTCTATTTTAGGATATATTAGAATATACCATTGCAAAGATGCTTAAATGCACTTTTTAGAATCACTCTTGGAATCTTCATCCGACCTAGGTTTTAGGGTTGGATTTAGGGTTTAGGTTTAGGGTTTAGGGTTACAGGGGTATCCCCGAAAATTTGACATACTTATTTTGGGCTGAAATTTTGTGTACCCCCCCATTTGTGACAATTGCGCATCCAATGGTGCAAAAAACCACCCTAATAATATCACAGATTGCGAGATATTGCAACTTGGACTTTATTGGGGTGAGTTGACTTTCTTTATTTGATATCATTTACAAGTTTTAACTTGACCTACCCCCCTATTCGTGGGCACTGTGAATCCATTGGTGGTATTTGTTTTTGGAATTGAGTTTAGGGTTGGCTGCTGTAAGCGTTTCAAAAGTGGCTTTTATAGTTGCTATCTTTGTGAGTTTGAGGAATTAGGAAGATTGGAAGGTACGTACCCCCCCATTTTCGAGGGTTGTGAACACATTGGAGTAATAAAAAGCCCAAACATAGGGCTTTTTTTGGAAGATATGGCCGGTTTGACCATTTAAACCACCGAAGTTGACTCTTTAGAGGCGGTTGCGGATGTGAATGAAATTTCAACATGATGTAGATCTTGGAGTGAGTGTTCCGAAATGATATCACACTTGTTAATCGGATCTTGTATGCATGAGTTATGAATGGATGAAGTTTCGACTTTCCAAACTTCATCCAGCGTTTGCGATTGCATGCTAGGTCCAATCAGCAAGTGCCACGTCATTATGGAATCCCCTTGAAAAATTCTACACAAATATGCCCTTGAAAAAGAATCGCCCTTCTTTATACAAAAGTTGAAATTGACAAATTGATTGTATGACCCCTCTAAGTTTCTATTTTTGGATATATTAGAATATACCATTGCAAAGATGCTTAAATGCACTTTATAGATCTACTCTTGGAATCTTCATCTAAACATTTAAAAGACGGTTATTGATGGATGAAGTTTTGACTTTTCAAACTTCATTTAGCGTTTGCGATTGCATGCTAGGTTCAATCAGCAATTGCCACGTCATTATGGATTTATGGGTTTAGAGGGTTTAGGGTTTAGGGTTTAGGGTTATAGGGTTATAGGGTTTAGGGTTACAAGGGTGTTCCCAAAATATTGGCATACTTATTTTGTGGATTTTATTGGCTCTACCCCCCCGTTTTAGAGTATTGCGCATCCAATGGTAAAAAAAACCACCTTAACAATATCACCATTTGTGAGATATTACAGGTTGGACTATTTGAGGTTGAGTTGACTTTCGTTGTGTGAAGGTATTTGAAGATTTTGAATAGAGGTATCCCCCTATTTATGGTTATTGTAAATCCAATGGTGGTCTTGGATTTTTCTAATAATAGACGATTTGGATGTCATAGGCGTTTCAAAATGTAAGTAAAAGAGGGCTATTTTTGAAATGGTAAGTATTTATGAAAATTGAAGGATACGTACCCCCCCATTGTCAAGTGCTACAAACACAATGGAGTAAAGAAAATCCTTAACATATGGCTTTTTTTAGAAGTTATGGCCGATTTGACTATTAAAGTCACCAAAGTTGACTTTCTTTGAGGCGGTTGCGGATGTGGATGAAATTAAATTAAGTGGTAGATCTAGGAGTGGGTGTTCCGAAATGGTATTATACTTGTAAATCGGACCTTGTATGCATGAGTTATGAATGGATGAAGTACTGTTTATTTGAACTTCATCCATGGATTGCGGTTGCATCCGACGTCCAATCAGCAAGTGCCATGTCATTCTAGAATCCCCTTGGAATGTTCTACACGAATATCCCCTTGAAAATGAATCGCCCTTCTTGATGCAGAAGTTAAAATGGACAAGTTGATTGTATGACCCCTCTAAGTTTCTATTTTAGGATATACTGGAATATATCATTGCAAAGATGCTTAAATGCACTTTTTAGAACTACTCTTGGAATCTTCATCCGACCTTTTGAATGACGGTTATTGATGGATGAAGTTTTAACTTTTTGAACTTCATCCATGAATTGGGATTGCATGGAAGGTCCAATCACAAAGTGCCACGTCATTCTGGAATCGCCTTAGAATATTCTACACGAATATGCCCTTGGAAAAGAATCGCCCTTCTTTATGCAGAAGTTGAAATGGGCAAATTGATTGTATGACCCCTCTAAGTTTCTATTTTAGGATATATTAGAATATACCATTGCAAAGATGCTTAAATGCACTTTGTAGAACTACTCTTGGAATCTTCATCCGACCTTTTGAATGACGGTTACTGATGGATGAAGTTTTAACTTTTTGAACTTCATCCATGAATTGGGATTGCATGGAAGGTCCAATCATAAAGTGCCACGTCATTCTGGAATCGCCTTAGAATATTCTACACGAATATGCCCTTGGAAAAGAATCGCCCTTCTTTATGCAGAAGTTGAAATGGGCAAATTGATTGTATGACCCCTCTAAGTTTCTATTTTAGGATATATTAGAATATACCATTGCAAAGATGCTTAAATGCACTTTTTAGAATCACTCTTGGAATCTTCATCCGACCTAGGTTTTAGGGTTGGATTTAGGGTTTAGGTTTAGGGTTTAGGGTTTAGGTTTTAGGGTTTAGGGTTTAGGGTTACAAGGGTGTTCCCAAAATTTTGACATACTTTTTTTGTGGATTTTATTGGCTCTACCCCTCCGTTTTAGGGTATTGCGCATCCAATGGTAAAAAAAACCACCTTAACAATATCACCATTTGTGAGATATTACAGGTTGGACTATTTGAGGTTGAGTTGACTTTCGTTGTGTGAAGGTATTTGAAGATTTTGAATAGACATATCCCCCTATTTATGGTTATTGTGAATCCAATGGTGGTCTTGGATTCTTCTAATAATAGACGATTTGGATGTCATAGGCGTTCCAAAATGTAAGTAAAAAAGGGCTATTTTTGAAATGGTAAGTATTTATGAAAATTGAAGGATACGTACCCCCCCATTGTCAAGTGCTACAAACACAATGGAGTAAAGAAAATCCTTAACATATGGCTTTTTTTAGAAGTTATGGCCGATTTGACTATTATAGTCACCAAAGTTGACTTTCTTTGAGGCGGTTGCGGATGTGGATGAAATTAAATTAAGTGGTAGATCTAGGAGTGGGTGTTCCGAAATGGTATTATACTTGTGAATCGGACCTTGTATGCATGAGTTATGAATGGATGAAGTACTGTTTATTTGAACTTCATCCATGGATTGCGGTTGCATCCGACGTCTAATCAGCAAGTGCCATGTCATTCTAGAATCCCCTTGGAATGTTCTACACGAATATCCCCTTGAAAATGAATCGTCCTTCTTGATGCAGAAGTTAAAATGGACAAGTTGATTGTATGACCCCTCTAAGTTTCTATTTAAGCATATACTCGAATATATCATTGCAAAGATGCTTAAATGCACTTTTTAGAACTACTCGTGGAATCTTCATCCGACCTTTTGAATGACGGTTATTGATGGATGAAGTTTTAACTTTTTGAACTTCATCCATGAATTGGGATTGCATGGAAGGTCCAATCACGAAGTGCCACGTCATTCTGGAATCGCCTTAGAATATTCTACACGAATATGCCCTTGGAAAAGAATCGCCCTTCTTTATGCAGAAGTTGAAATGGGCAAATTGATTGTATGACCCCTCTAAGTTTCTATTTTAGGATATATTAGAATATACCATTGCAAAGATGCTTAAATGCACTTTTTAGAATCACTCTTGGAATCTTCATCCGACCTTTTGAATGACGGTTATTGATGGATGAAGTTTTAACTTTTTGAACTTCATCCATGAATTGGGATTGCATGGAAGGTCCAATTACAAAGTGCCACGTCATTCTGGAATCGCCTTAGAATATTCTACACGAATATGCCCTTGGAAAAGAATCGCCCTTCTTTATGCAGAAGTTGAAATGGGCAAATTGATTGTATGACCCCTCTAAGTTTCTATTTTAGGATATATTAGAATATACCATTGCAAAGATGCTTAAATGCACTTTCTAGATTTACTATTGGAATCTTCATCCGACCTTTTGAATGGTTTTAGGGTTTAGGGTTACATGTGTGTTCCCGATAAAGTGACATACTTTTTTTCTTGTTTTGAGGTGACCTACCCCCCCATTTTCGATGGTTGTGAATCCGAATATGTAATAAAATTTATTTATGCTATCATGGTTTGGGAGATATAGGTACTTTGACTTTCAAAATTTGAGTTGACTTTTTTGATTGGTGAGGTATTTGAACTTTTTGAGACGACGTACCCCCCCATTGTAGTGTATTGCGAATCTATTGGTGTGCTTAGTTTAGTGAAATAATATACGGATTGAGCACTATAGAGGGTTTTGTTGTTGCGTTAGGTTTAGAGTTTAAGGTGTACTATTTATGGAATTTAGACATTTTGAAGTTGCGACCCCCCCCATTTTCGAGGGTTGTGAATCCGAAAACGTAATAAAATTTATTTATGCTATCACGGTTTGGAAGATATGATTGAGTTGACTTTTATTGACTTTTTTGAGAAGTTTATGTTTGTGTTTGGATGTTTACCTCGTTGTGGGGCCGAATGTGCCTATTTCCAAATGGTATTAGGGTTTAGGGTTTAGGGTTTAGGGTTTAGGGTTTAGGGTTTAGGGTTTAGGGTTTAGGGTTACAGGGGTATCCCCGAAAATTTGACATACTTATTTTGGGCTGAAATTTTGTGTACCCCCCCATTTGTGACAATTGCGCATCCAATGGTGCAAAAAACCACCCTAATAATATCACAGATTGCGAGATATTGCAACTTGGACTTTATTGGGGTGAGTTGACTTTCTTTATTTGATATCATTTACAAGTTTTAACTTGACCTACCCCCCTATTCGTGGGCACTGTGAATCCATTGGTGGTATTTGTTTTTGGAATTGAGTTTAGGGTTGGCTGCTGTAAGCGTTTCAAAAGTGGCTTTTATAGTTGCTATCTTTGTGAGTTTGAGGAATTAGGAAGATTGGAAGGTACGTACCCCCCCATTTTCGAGGGTTGTGAACACATTGGAGTAATAAAAAGCCCAAACATAGGGCTTTTTTTGGAAGATATGGCCGGTTTGACCATTTAAACCACCGAAGTTGACTCTTTAGAGGCGGTTGCGGATGTGAATGAAATTTCAACATGATGTAGATCTTGGAGTGAGTGTTCCGAAATGATATCACACTTGTTAATCGGATCTTGTATGCATGAGTTATGAATGGATGAAGTTTCGACTTTCCAAACTTCATCCAGCGTTTGCGATTGCATGCTAGGTCCAATCAGCAAGTGCCACGTCATTATGGAATCCCCTTGAAAAATTCTACACAAATATGCCCTTGAAAAAGAATCGCCCTTCTTTATACAAAAGTTGAAATTGACAAATTGATTGTATGACCCCTCTAAGTTTCTATTTTTGGATATATTAGAATATACCATTGCAAAGATGCTTAAATGCACTTTATAGATCTACTCTTGGAATCTTCATCTAAACATTTAAAAGACGGTTATTGATGGATGAAGTTTTGACTTTTCAAACTTCATTTAGCGTTTGCGATTGCATGCTAGGTTCAATCAGCAATTGCCACGTCATTATGGATTTATGGGTTTAGAGGGTTTAGGGTTTAGGGTTTAGGGTTATAGGGTTATAGGGTTTAGGGTTACAAGGGTGTTCCCAAAATATTGGCATACTTATTTTGTGGATTTTATTGGCTCTACCCCCCCGTTTTAGAGTATTGCGCATCCAATGGTAAAAAAAACCACCTTAACAATATCACCATTTGTGAGATATTACAGGTTGGACTATTTGAGGTTGAGTTGACTTTCGTTGTGTGAAGGTATTTGAAGATTTTGAATAGAGGTATCCCCCTATTTATGGTTATTGTAAATCCAATGGTGGTCTTGGATTTTTCTAATAATAGACGATTTGGATGTCATAGGCGTTTCAAAATGTAAGTAAAAGAGGGCTATTTTTAAAATGGTAAGTATTTATGAAAATTGAAGGATACGTACCCCCCCATTGTCAAGTGCTACAAACACAATGGAGTAAAGAAAATCCTTAACATATGGCTTTTTTTAGAAGTTATGGCCGATTTGACTATTAAAGTCACCAAAGTTGACTTTCTTTGAGGCGGTTGCGGATGTGGATGAAATTAAATTAAGTGGTAGATCTAGGAGTGGGTGTTCCGAAATGGTATTATACTTGTAAATCGGACCTTGTATGCATGAGTTATGAATGGATGAAGTACTGTTTATTTGAACTTCATCCATGGATTGCGGTTGCATCCGACGTCCAATCAGCAAGTGCCATGTCATTCTAGAATCCCCTTGGAATGTTCTACACGAATATCCCCTTGAAAATGAATCGCCCTTCTTGATGCAGAAGTTAAAATGGACAAGTTGATTGTATGACCCCTCTAAGTTTCTATTTTAGGATATACTGGAATATATCATTGCAAAGATGCTTAAATGCACTTTTTAGAACTACTCTTGGAATCTTCATCCGACCTTTTGAATGACGGTTATTGATGGATGAAGTTTTAACTTTTTGAACTTCATCCATGAATTGGGATTGCATGGAAGGTCCAATCACAAAGTGCCACGTCATTCTGGAATCGCCTTAGAATATTCTACACGAATATGCCCTTGGAAAAGAATCGCCCTTCTTTATGCAGAAGTTGAAATGGGCAAATTGATTGTATGACCCCTCTAAGTTTCTATTTTAGGATATATTAAAATATACCATTGCAAAGATGCTTAAATGCACTTTGTAGAACTACTCTTGGAATCTTCATCCGACCTTTTGAATGACGGTTACTGATGGATGAAGTTTTAACTTTTTGAACTTCATCCATGAATTGGGATTGCATGGAAGGTCCAATCATAAAGTGCCACGTCATTCTGGAATCGCCTTAGAATATTCTACACGAATATGCCCTTGGAAAAGAATCGCCCTTCTTTATGCAGAAGTTGAAATGGGCAAATTGATTGTATGACCCCTCTAAGTTTCTATTTTAGGATATATTAGAATATACCATTGCAAAGATGCTTAAATGCACTTTTTAGAATCACTCTTGGAATCTTCATCCGACCTAGGTTTTAGGGTTGGATTTAGGGTTTAGGTTTAGGGTTTAGGGTTTAGGTTTTAGGGTTTAGGGTTTAGGGTTACAAGGGTGTTCCCAAAATTTTGACATACTTTTTTTGTGGATTTTATTGGCTCTACCCCTCCGTTTTAGGGTATTGCGCATCCAATGGTAAAAAAAACCACCTTAACAATATCACCATTTGTGAGATATTACAGGTTGGACTATTTGAGGTTGAGTTGACTTTCGTTGTGTGAAGGTATTTGAAGATTTTGAATAGACATATCCCCCTATTTATGGTTATTGTGAATCCAATGGTGGTCTTGGATTCTTCTAATAATAGACGATTTGGATGTCATAGGCGTTCCAAAATGTAAGTAAAAAAGGGCTATTTTTGAAATGGTAAGTATTTATGAAAATTGAAGGATACGTACCCCCCCATTGTCAAGTGCTACAAACACAATGGAGTAAAGAAAATCCTTAACATATGGCTTTTTTTAGAAGTTATGGCCGATTTGACTATTATAGTCACCAAAGTTGACTTTCTTTGAGGCGGTTGCGGATGTGGATGAAATTAAATTAAGTGGTAGATCTAGGAGTGGGTGTTCCGAAATGGTATTATACTTGTGAATCGGACCTTGTATGCATGAGTTATGAATGGATGAAGTACTGTTTATTTGAACTTCATCCATGGATTGCGGTTGCATCCGACGTCTAATCAGCAAGTGCCATGTCATTCTAGAATCCCCTTGGAATGTTCTACACGAATATCCCCTTGAAAATGAATCGTCCTTCTTGATGCAGAAGTTAAAATGGACAAGTTGATTGTATGACCCCTCTAAGTTTCTATTTAAGCATATACTCGAATATATCATTGCAAAGATGCTTAAATGCACTTTTTAGAACTAC
This sequence comes from Bryoerythrophyllum caledonicum, assembly GCA_963971425.1. Classification (NCBI taxonomy): domain Eukaryota; kingdom Viridiplantae; phylum Streptophyta; class Bryopsida; order Pottiales; family Pottiaceae; genus Bryoerythrophyllum; species Bryoerythrophyllum caledonicum. The sequence continues at coordinate 18,282 of OZ020515.1, read as the reverse complement.
TCGTGGAATCTTCATCCGACCTTTTGAATGACGGTTATTGATGGATGAAGTTTTAACTTTTTGAACTTCATCCATGAATTGGGATTGCATGGAAGGTCCAATCACGAAGTGCCACGTCATTCTGGAATCGCCTTAGAATATTCTACACGAATATGCCCTTGGAAAAGAATCGCCCTTCTTTATGCAGAAGTTGAAATGGGCAAATTGATTGTATGACCCCTCTAAGTTTCTATTTTAGGATATATTAGAATATACCATTGCAAAGATGCTTAAATGCACTTTTTAGAATCACTCTTGGAATCTTCATCCGACCTTTTGAATGACGGTTATTGATGGATGAAGTTTTAACTTTTTGAACTTCATCCATGAATTGGGATTGCATGGAAGGTCCAATTACAAAGTGCCACGTCATTCTGGAATCGCCTTAGAATATTCTACACGAATATGCCCTTGGAAAAGAATCGCCCTTCTTTATGCAGAAGTTGAAATGGGCAAATTGATTGTATGACCCCTCTAAGTTTCTATTTTAGGATATATTAGAATATACCATTGCAAAGATGCTTAAATGCACTTTCTAGATTTACTATTGGAATCTTCATCCGACCTTTTGAATGGTTTTAGGGTTTAGGGTTACATGTGTGTTCCCGATAAAGTGACATACTTTTTTTCTTGTTTTGAGGTGACCTACCCCCCCATTTTCGATGGTTGTGAATCCGAATATGTAATAAAATTTATTTATGCTATCATGGTTTGGGAGATATAGGTACTTTGACTTTCAAAATTTGAGTTGACTTTTTTGATTGGTGAGGTATTTGAACTTTTTGAGACGACGTACCCCCCCATTGTAGTGTATTGCGAATCTATTGGTGTGCTTAGTTTAGTGAAATAATATACGGATTGAGCACTATAGAGGGTTTTGTTGTTGCGTTAGGTTTAGAGTTTAAGGTGTACTATTTATGGAATTTAGACATTTTGAAGTTGCGACCCCCCCCATTTTCGAGGGTTGTGAATCCGAAAACGTAATAAAATTTATTTATGCTATCACGGTTTGGAAGATATGATTGAGTTGACTTTTATTGACTTTTTTGAGAAGTTTATGTTTGTGTTTGGATGTTTACCTCGTTGTGGGGCCGAATGTGCCTATTTCCAAATGGTATTAGGGTTTAGGGTTTAGGGTTTAGGGTTTAGGGTTTAGGGTTTAGGGTTACAGGGGTATCCCCGAAAATTTGACATACTTATTTTGGGCTGAAATTTTGTGTACCCCCCCATTTGTGACAATTGCGCATCCAATGGTGCAAAAAACCACCCTAATAATATCACAGATTGCGAGATATTGCAACTTGGACTTTATTGGGGTGAGTTGACTTTCTTTATTTGATATCATTTACAAGTTTTAACTTGACCTACCCCCCTATTCGTGGGCACTGTGAATCCATTGGTGGTATTTGTTTTTGGAATTGAGTTTAGGGTTGGCTGCTGTAAGCGTTTCAAAAGTGGCTTTTATAGTTGCTATCTTTGTGAGTTTGAGGAATTAGGAAGATTGGAAGGTACGTACCCCCCCATTTTCGAGGGTTGTGAACACATTGGAGTAATAAAAAGCCCAAACATAGGGCTTTTTTTGGAAGATATGGCCGGTTTGACCATTTAAACCACCGAAGTTGACTCTTTAGAGGCGGTTGCGGATGTGAATGAAATTTCAACATGATGTAGATCTTGGAGTGAGTGTTCCGAAATGATATCACACTTGTTAATCGGATCTTGTATGCATGAGTTATGAATGGATGAAGTTTCGACTTTCCAAACTTCATCCAGCGTTTGCGATTGCATGCTAGGTCCAATCAGCAAGTGCCACGTCATTATGGAATCCCCTTGAAAAATTCTACACAAATATGCCCTTGAAAAAGAATCGCCCTTCTTTATACAAAAGTTGAAATTGACAAATTGATTGTATGACCCCTCTAAGTTTCTATTTTTGGATATATTAGAATATACCATTGCAAAGATGCTTAAATGCACTTTATAGATCTACTCTTGGAATCTTCATCTAAACATTTAAAAGACGGTTATTGATGGATGAAGTTTTGACTTTTCAAACTTCATTTAGCGTTTGCGATTGCATGCTAGGTTCAATCAGCAATTGCCACGTCATTATGGATTTATGGGTTTAGAGGGTTTAGGGTTTAGGGTTTAGGGTTATAGGGTTATAGGGTTTAGGGTTACAAGGGTGTTCCCAAAATATTGGCATACTTATTTTGTGGATTTTATTGGCTCTACCCCCCCGTTTTAGAGTATTGCGCATCCAATGGTAAAAAAAACCACCTTAACAATATCACCATTTGTGAGATATTACAGGTTGGACTATTTGAGGTTGAGTTGACTTTCGTTGTGTGAAGGTATTTGAAGATTTTGAATAGAGGTATCCCCCTATTTATGGTTATTGTAAATCCAATGGTGGTCTTGGATTTTTCTAATAATAGACGATTTGGATGTCATAGGCGTTTCAAAATGTAAGTAAAAGAGGGCTATTTTTAAAATGGTAAGTATTTATGAAAATTGAAGGATACGTACCCCCCCATTGTCAAGTGCTACAAACACAATGGAGTAAAGAAAATCCTTAACATATGGCTTTTTTTAGAAGTTATGGCCGATTTGACTATTAAAGTCACCAAAGTTGACTTTCTTTGAGGCGGTTGCGGATGTGGATGAAATTAAATTAAGTGGTAGATCTAGGAGTGGGTGTTCCGAAATGGTATTATACTTGTAAATCGGACCTTGTATGCATGAGTTATGAATGGATGAAGTACTGTTTATTTGAACTTCATCCATGGATTGCGGTTGCATCCGACGTCCAATCAGCAAGTGCCATGTCATTCTAGAATCCCCTTGGAATGTTCTACACGAATATCCCCTTGAAAATGAATCGCCCTTCTTGATGCAGAAGTTAAAATGGACAAGTTGATTGTATGACCCCTCTAAGTTTCTATTTTAGGATATACTGGAATATATCATTGCAAAGATGCTTAAATGCACTTTTTAGAACTACTCTTGGAATCTTCATCCGACCTTTTGAATGACGGTTATTGATGGATGAAGTTTTAACTTTTTGAACTTCATCCATGAATTGGGATTGCATGGAAGGTCCAATCACAAAGTGCCACGTCATTCTGGAATCGCCTTAGAATATTCTACACGAATATGCCCTTGGAAAAGAATCGCCCTTCTTTATGCAGAAGTTGAAATGGGCAAATTGATTGTATGACCCCTCTAAGTTTCTATTTTAGGATATATTAGAATATACCATTGCAAAGATGCTTAAATGCACTTTGTAGAACTACTCTTGGAATCTTCATCCGACCTTTTGAATGACGGTTACTGATGGATGAAGTTTTAACTTTTTGAACTTCATCCATGAATTGGGATTGCATGGAAGGTCCAATCATAAAGTGCCACGTCATTCTGGAATCGCCTTAGAATATTCTACACGAATATGCCCTTGGAAAAGAATCGCCCTTCTTTATGCAGAAGTTGAAATGGGCAAATTGATTGTATGACCCCTCTAAGTTTCTATTTTAGGATATATTAGAATATACCATTGCAAAGATGCTTAAATGCACTTTTTAGAATCACTCTTGGAATCTTCATCCGACCTAGGTTTTAGGGTTGGATTTAGGGTTTAGGTTTAGGGTTTAGGGTTTAGGTTTTAGGGTTTAGGGTTTAGGGTTACAAGGGTGTTCCCAAAATTTTGACATACTTTTTTTGTGGATTTTATTGGCTCTACCCCTCCGTTTTAGGGTATTGCGCATCCAATGGTAAAAAAAACCACCTTAACAATATCACCATTTGTGAGATATTACAGGTTGGACTATTTGAGGTTGAGTTGACTTTCGTTGTGTGAAGGTATTTGAAGATTTTGAATAGACATATCCCCCTATTTATGGTTATTGTGAATCCAATGGTGGTCTTGGATTCTTCTAATAATAGACGATTTGGATGTCATAGGCGTTCCAAAATGTAAGTAAAAAAGGGCTATTTTTGAAATGGTAAGTATTTATGAAAATTGAAGGATACGTACCCCCCCATTGTCAAGTGCTACAAACACAATGGAGTAAAGAAAATCCTTAACATATGGCTTTTTTTAGAAGTTATGGCCGATTTGACTATTATAGTCACCAAAGTTGACTTTCTTTGAGGCGGTTGCGGATGTGGATGAAATTAAATTAAGTGGTAGATCTAGGAGTGGGTGTTCCGAAATGGTATTATACTTGTGAATCGGACCTTGTATGCATGAGTTATGAATGGATGAAGTACTGTTTATTTGAACTTCATCCATGGATTGCGGTTGCATCCGACGTCTAATCAGCAAGTGCCATGTCATTCTAGAATCCCCTTGGAATGTTCTACACGAATATCCCCTTGAAAATGAATCGTCCTTCTTGATGCAGAAGTTAAAATGGACAAGTTGATTGTATGACCCCTCTAAGTTTCTATTTAAGCATATACTCGAATATATCATTGCAAAGATGCTTAAATGCACTTTTTAGAACTACTCGTGGAATCTTCATCCGACCTTTTGAATGACGGTTATTGATGGATGAAGTTTTAACTTTTTGAACTTCATCCATGAATTGGGATTGCATGGAAGGTCCAATCACGAAGTGCCACGTCATTCTGGAATCGCCTTAGAATATTCTACACGAATATGCCCTTGGAAAAGAATCGCCCTTCTTTATGCAGAAGTTGAAATGGGCAAATTGATTGTATGACCCCTCTAAGTTTCTATTTTAGGATATATTAGAATATACCATTGCAAAGATGCTTAAATGCACTTTTTAGAATCACTCTTGGAATCTTCATCCGACCTTTTGAATGACGGTTATTGATGGATGAAGTTTTAACTTTTTGAACTTCATCCATGAATTGGGATTGCATGGAAGGTCCAATTACAAAGTGCCACGTCATTCTGGAATCGCCTTAGAATATTCTACACGAATATGCCCTTGGAAAAGAATCGCCCTTCTTTATGCAGAAGTTGAAATGGGCAAATTGATTGTATGACCCCTCTAAGTTTCTATTTTAGGATATATTAGAATATACCATTGCAAAGATGCTTAAATGCACTTTCTAGATTTACTATTGGAATCTTCATCCGACCTTTTGAATGGTTTTAGGGTTTAGGGTTACATGTGTGTTCCCGATAAAGTGACATACTTTTTTTCTTGTTTTGAGGTGACCTACCCCCCCATTTTCGATGGTTGTGAATCCGAATATGTAATAAAATTTATTTATGCTATCATGGTTTGGGAGATATAGGTACTTTGACTTTCAAAATTTGAGTTGACTTTTTTGATTGGTGAGGTATTTGAACTTTTTGAGACGACGTACCCCCCCATTGTAGTGTATTGCGAATCTATTGGTGTGCTTAGTTTAGTGAAATAATATACGGATTGAGCACTATAGAGGGTTTTGTTGTTGCGTTAGGTTTAGAGTTTAAGGTGTACTATTTATGGAATTTAGACATTTTGAAGTTGCGACCCCCCCCATTTTCGAGGGTTGTGAATCCGAAAACGTAATAAAATTTATTTATGCTATCACGGTTTGGAAGATATGATTGAGTTGACTTTTATTGACTTTTTTGAGAAGTTTGTGTTTGTGTTTGGATGTTTACCTCGTTGTGGGGCCGAATGTGCCTATTTCCAAATGGTATTAGGGTTTAGGGTTTAGGGTTTAGGGTTTAGGGTTTAGGGTTTAGGGTTACAGGGGTATCCCCGAAAATTTGACATACTTATTTTGGGCTGAAATTTTGTGTACCCCCCCATTTGTGACAATTGCGCATCCAATGGTGCAAAAAACCACCCTAATAATATCACAGATTGCGAGATATTGCAACTTGGACTTTATTGGGGTGAGTTGACTTTCTTTATTTGATATCATTTACAAGTTTTAACTTGACCTACCCCCCTATTCGTGGGCACTGTGAATCCATTGGTGGTATTTGTTTTTGGAATTGAGTTTAGGGTTGGCTGCTGTAAGCGTTTCAAAAGTGGCTTTTATAGTTGCTATCTTTGTGAGTTTGAGGAATTAGGAAGATTGGAAGGTACGTACCCCCCCATTTTCGAGGGTTGTGAACACATTGGAGTAATAAAAAGCCCAAACATAGGGCTTTTTTTGGAAGATATGGCCGGTTTGACCATTTAAACCACCGAAGTTGACTCTTTAGAGGCGGTTGCGGATGTGAATGAAATTTCAACATGATGTAGATCTTGGAGTGAGTGTTCCGAAATGATATCACACTTGTTAATCGGATCTTGTATGCATGAGTTATGAATGGATGAAGTTTCGACTTTCCAAACTTCATCCAGCGTTTGCGATTGCATGCTAGGTCCAATCAGCAAGTGCCACGTCATTATGGAATCCCCTTGAAAAATTCTACACAAATATGCCCTTGAAAAAGAATCGCCCTTCTTTATACAAAAGTTGAAATTGACAAATTGATTGTATGACCCCTCTAAGTTTCTATTTTTGGATATATTAGAATATACCATTGCAAAGATGCTTAAATGCACTTTATAGATCTACTCTTGGAATCTTCATCTAAACATTTAAAAGACGGTTATTGATGGATGAAGTTTTGACTTTTCAAACTTCATTTAGCGTTTGCGATTGCATGCTAGGTTCAATCAGCAATTGCCACGTCATTATGGATTTATGGGTTTAGAGGGTTTAGGGTTTAGGGTTTAGGGTTATAGGGTTATAGGGTTTAGGGTTACAAGGGTGTTCCCAAAATATTGGCATACTTATTTTGTGGATTTTATTGGCTCTACCCCCCCGTTTTAGAGTATTGCGCATCCAATGGTAAAAAAAACCACCTTAACAATATCACCATTTGTGAGATATTACAGGTTGGACTATTTGAGGTTGAGTTGACTTTCGTTGTGTGAAGGTATTTGAAGATTTTGAATAGAGGTATCCCCCTATTTATGGTTATTGTAAATCCAATGGTGGTCTTGGATTTTTCTAATAATAGACGATTTGGATGTCATAGGCGTTTCAAAATGTAAGTAAAAGAGGGCTATTTTTGAAATGGTAAGTATTTATGAAAATTGAAGGATACGTACCCCCCCATTGTCAAGTGCTACAAACACAATGGAGTAAAGAAAATCCTTAACATATGGCTTTTTTTAGAAGTTATGGCCGATTTGACTATTAAAGTCACCAAAGTTGACTTTCTTTGAGGCGGTTGCGGATGTGGATGAAATTAAATTAAGTGGTAGATCTAGGAGTGGGTGTTCCGAAATGGTATTATACTTGTAAATCGGACCTTGTATGCATGAGTTATGAATGGATGAAGTACTGTTTATTTGAACTTCATCCATGGATTGCGGTTGCATCCGACGTCCAATCAGCAAGTGCCATGTCATTCTAGAATCCCCTTGGAATGTTCTACACGAATATCCCCTTGAAAATGAATCGCCCTTCTTGATGCAGAAGTTAAAATGGACAAGTTGATTGTATGACCCCTCTAAGTTTCTATTTTAGGATATACTGGAATATATCATTGCAAAGATGCTTAAATGCACTTTTTAGAACTACTCTTGGAATCTTCATCCGACCTTTTGAATGACGGTTATTGATGGATGAAGTTTTAACTTTTTGAACTTCATCCATGAATTGGGATTGCATGGAAGGTCCAATCACAAAGTGCCACGTCATTCTGGAATCGCCTTAGAATATTCTACACGAATATGCCCTTGGAAAAGAATCGCCCTTCTTTATGCAGAAGTTGAAATGGGCAAATTGATTGTATGACCCCTCTAAGTTTCTATTTTAGGATATATTAAAATATACCATTGCAAAGATGCTTAAATGCACTTTGTAGAACTACTCTTGGAATCTTCATCCGACCTTTTGAATGACGGTTACTGATGGATGAAGTTTTAACTTTTTGAACTTCATCCATGAATTGGGATTGCATGGAAGGTCCAATCATAAAGTGCCACGTCATTCTGGAATCGCCTTAGAATATTCTACACGAATATGCCCTTGGAAAAGAATCGCCCTTCTTTATGCAGAAGTTGAAATGGGCAAATTGATTGTATGACCCCTCTAAGTTTCTATTTTAGGATATATTAGAATATACCATTGCAAAGATGCTTAAATGCACTTTTTAGAATCACTCTTGGAATCTTCATCCGACCTAGGTTTTAGGGTTGGATTTAGGGTTTAGGTTTAGGGTTTAGGGTTACAGGGGTATCCCCGAAAATTTGACATACTTATTTTGGGCTGAAATTTTGTGTACCCCCCCATTTGTGACAATTGCGCATCCAATGGTGCAAAAAACCACCCTAATAATATCACAGATTGCGAGATATTGCAACTTGGACTTTATTGGGGTGAGTTGACTTTCTTTATTTGATATCATTTACAAGTTTTAACTTGACCTACCCCCCTATTCGTGGGCACTGTGAATCCATTGGTGGTATTTGTTTTTGGAATTGAGTTTAGGGTTGGCTGCTGTAAGCGTTTCAAAAGTGGCTTTTATAGTTGCTATCTTTGTGAGTTTGAGGAATTAGGAAGATTGGAAGGTACGTACCCCCCCATTTTCGAGGGTTGTGAACACATTGGAGTAATAAAAAGCCCAAACATAGGGCTTTTTTTGGAAGATATGGCCGGTTTGACCATTTAAACCACCGAAGTTGACTCTTTAGAGGCGGTTGCGGATGTGAATGAAATTTCAACATGATGTAGATCTTGGAGTGAGTGTTCCGAAATGATATCACACTTGTTAATCGGATCTTGTATGCATGAGTTATGAATGGATGAAGTTTCGACTTTCCAAACTTCATCCAGCGTTTGCGATTGCATGCTAGGTCCAATCAGCAAGTGCCACGTCATTATGGAATCCCCTTGAAAAATTCTACACAAATATGCCCTTGAAAAAGAATCGCCCTTCTTTATACAAAAGTTGAAATTGACAAATTGATTGTATGACCCCTCTAAGTTTCTATTTTTGGATATATTAGAATATACCATTGCAAAGATGCTTAAATGCACTTTATAGATCTACTCTTGGAATCTTCATCTAAACATTTAAAAGACGGTTATTGATGGATGAAGTTTTGACTTTTCAAACTTCATTTAGCGTTTGCGATTGCATGCTAGGTTCAATCAGCAATTGCCACGTCATTATGGATTTATGGGTTTAGAGGGTTTAGGGTTTAGGGTTTAGGGTTATAGGGTTATAGGGTTTAGGGTTACAAGGGTGTTCCCAAAATATTGGCATACTTATTTTGTGGATTTTATTGGCTCTACCCCCCCGTTTTAGAGTATTGCGCATCCAATGGTAAAAAAAACCACCTTAACAATATCACCATTTGTGAGATATTACAGGTTGGACTATTTGAGGTTGAGTTGACTTTCGTTGTGTGAAGGTATTTGAAGATTTTGAATAGAGGTATCCCCCTATTTATGGTTATTGTAAATCCAATGGTGGTCTTGGATTTTTCTAATAATAGACGATTTGGATGTCATAGGCGTTTCAAAATGTAAGTAAAAGAGGGCTATTTTTGAAATGGTAAGTATTTATGAAAATTGAAGGATACGTACCCCCCCATTGTCAAGTGCTACAAACACAATGGAGTAAAGAAAATCCTTAACATATGGCTTTTTTTAGAAGTTATGGCCGATTTGACTATTAAAGTCACCAAAGTTGACTTTCTTTGAGGCGGTTGCGGATGTGGATGAAATTAAATTAAGTGGTAGATCTAGGAGTGGGTGTTCCGAAATGGTATTATACTTGTAAATCGGACCTTGTATGCATGAGTTATGAATGGATGAAGTACTGTTTATTTGAACTTCATCCATGGATTGCGGTTGCATCCGACGTCCAATCAGCAAGTGCCATGTCATTCTAGAATCCCCTTGGAATGTTCTACACGAATATCCCCTTGAAAATGAATCGCCCTTCTTGATGCAGAAGTTAAAATGGACAAGTTGATTGTATGACCCCTCTAAGTTTCTATTTTAGGATATACTGGAATATATCATTGCAAAGATGCTTAAATGCACTTTTTAGAACTACTCTTGGAATCTTCATCCGACCTTTTGAATGACGGTTATTGATGGATGAAGTTTTAACTTTTTGAACTTCATCCATGAATTGGGATTGCATGGAAGGTCCAATCACAAAGTGCCACGTCATTCTGGAATCGCCTTAGAATATTCTACACGAATATGCCCTTGGAAAAGAATCGCCCTTCTTTATGCAGAAGTTGAAATGGGCAAATTGATTGTATGACCCCTCTAAGTTTCTATTTTAGGATATATTAAAATATACCATTGCAAAGATGCTTAAATGCACTTTGTAGAACTACTCTTGGAATCTTCATCCGACCTTTTGAATGACGGTTACTGATGGATGAAGTTTTAACTTTTTGAACTTCATCCATGAATTGGGATTGCATGGAAGGTCCAATCATAAAGTGCCACGTCATTCTGGAATCGCCTTAGAATATTCTACACGAATATGCCCTTGGAAAAGAATCGCCCTTCTTTATGCAGAAGTTGAAATGGGCAAATTGATTGTATGACCCCTCTAAGTTTCTATTTTAGGATATATTAGAATATACCATTGCAAAGATGCTTAAATGCACTTTTTAGAATCACTCTTGGAATCTTCATCCGACCTAGGTTTTAGGGTTGGATTTAGGGTTTAGGTTTAGGGTTTAGGGTTTAGGTTTTAGGGTTTAGGGTTTAGGGTTACAAGGGTGTTCCCAAAATTTTGACATACTTTTTTTGTGGATTTTATTGGCTCTACCCCTCCGTTTTAGGGTATTGCGCATCCAATGGTAAAAAAAACCACCTTAACAATATCACCAGGGTTTAGGGTTTAGGGTTTAGGGTTTAGGGTTTAGGGTTTAGGGTTTAGGGTTTAGGGTTTAGGGTTTAGGGTTTAGGGTTTAGGGTTTAGGGTTTAGGGTTTAGGGTTTAGGGTTTAGGGTTTAGGGTTTAGGGTTTAGGGTTTAGGGTTTAGGGTTTAGGGTTTAGGGTTTAGGGTTTAGGGTTTAGGGTTTAGGGTTTAGGGTTTAGGGTTTAGGGTTTAGGGTTTAGGGTTTAGGGTTTAGGGTTTAGGGTTTAGGGTTTAGGGTTTAGGGTTTAGGGTTTAGGGTTTAGGGTTTAGGGTTTAGGGTTTAGGGTTTAGGGTTTAGGGTTTAGGGTTTAGGGTTTAGGGTTTAGGGTTTAGGGTTTAGGGTTTAGGGTTTAGGGTTTAGGGTTTAGGGTTTAGGGTTTAGGGTTTAGGGTTTAGGGTTTAGGGTTTAGGGTTTAGGGTTTAGGGTTTAGGGTTTAGGGTTTAGGGTTTAGGGTTTAGGGTTTAGGGTTTAGGGTTTAGGGTTTAGGGTTTAGGGTTTAGGGTTTAGGGTTTAGGGGTTTAGGGTTTAGGGTTTAGGGTTTAGGGTTTAGGGTTTAGGGTTTAGGGTTAGGGTTTAGGGTTTAGGGTTACAGGGGTATCCCCGAAAATTTGACATACTTATTTTGGGCTGAAATTTTGTGTACCCCCCCATTTGTGACAATTGCGCATCCAATGGTGCAAAAAACCACCCTAATAATATCACAGATTGCGAGATATTGCAACTTGGACTTTATTGGGGTGAGTTGACTTTCTTTATTTGATATCATTTACAAGTTTTAACTTGACCTACCCCCCTATTCGTGGGCACTGTGAATCCATTGGTGGTATTTGTTTTTGGAATTGAGTTTAGGGTTGGCTGCTGTAAGCGTTTCAAAAGTGGCTTTTATAGTTGCTATCTTTGTGAGTTTGAGGAATTAGGAAGATTGGAAGGTACGTACCCCCCCATTTTCGAGGGTTGTGAACACATTGGAGTAATAAAAAGCCCAAACATAGGGCTTTTTTTGGAAGATATGGCCGGTTTGACCATTTAAACCACCGAAGTTGACTCTTTAGAGGCGGTTGCGGATGTGAATGAAATTTCAACATGATGTAGATCTTGGAGTGAGTGTTCCGAAATGATATCACACTTGTTAATCGGATCTTGTATGCATGAGTTATGAATGGATGAAGTTTCGACTTTCCAAACTTCATCCAGCGTTTGCGATTGCATGCTAGGTCCAATCAGCAAGTGCCACGTCATTATGGAATCCCCTTGAAAAATTCTACACAAATATGCCCTTGAAAAAGAATCGCCCTTCTTTATACAAAAGTTGAAATTGACAAATTGATTGTATGACCCCTCTAAGTTTCTATTTTTGGATATATTAGAATATACCATTGCAAAGATGCTTAAATGCACTTTATAGATCTACTCTTGGAATCTTCATCTAAACATTTAAAAGACGGTTATTGATGGATGAAGTTTTGACTTTTCAAACTTCATTTAGCGTTTGCGATTGCATGCTAGGTTCAATCAGCAATTGCCACGTCATTATGGATTTATGGGTTTAGAGGGTTTAGGGTTTAGGGTTTAGGGTTATAGGGTTATAGGGTTTAGGGTTACAAGGGTGTTCCCAAAATATTGGCATACTTATTTTGTGGATTTTATTGGCTCTACCCCCCCGTTTTAGAGTATTGCGCATCCAATGGTAAAAAAAACCACCTTAACAATATCACCATTTGTGAGATATTACAGGTTGGACTATTTGAGGTTGAGTTGACTTTCGTTGTGTGAAGGTATTTGAAGATTTTGAATAGAGGTATCCCCCTATTTATGGTTATTGTAAATCCAATGGTGGTCTTGGATTTTTCTAATAATAGACGATTTGGATGTCATAGGCGTTTCAAAATGTAAGTAAAAGAGGGCTATTTTTGAAATGGTAAGTATTTATGAAAATTGAAGGATACGTACCCCCCCATTGTCAAGTGCTACAAACACAATGGAGTAAAGAAAATCCTTAACATATGGCTTTTTTTAGAAGTTATGGCCGATTTGACTATTAAAGTCACCAAAGTTGACTTTCTTTGAGGCGGTTGCGGATGTGGATGAAATTAAATTAAGTGGTAGATCTAGGAGTGGGTGTTCCGAAATGGTATTATACTTGTAAATCGGACCTTGTATGCATGAGTTATGAATGGATGAAGTACTGTTTATTTGAACTTCATCCATGGATTGCGGTTGCATCCGACGTCCAATCAGCAAGTGCCATGTCATTCTAGAATCCCCTTGGAATGTTCTACACGAATATCCCCTTGAAAATGAATCGCCCTTCTTGATGCAGAAGTTAAAATGGACAAGTTGATTGTATGACCCCTCTAAGTTTCTATTTTAGGATATACTGGAATATATCATTGCAAAGATGCTTAAATGCACTTTTTAGAACTACTCTTGGAATCTTCATCCGACCTTTTGAATGACGGTTATTGATGGATGAAGTTTTAACTTTTTGAACTTCATCCATGAATTGGGATTGCATGGAAGGTCCAATCACAAAGTGCCACGTCATTCTGGAATCGCCTTAGAATATTCTACACGAATATGCCCTTGGAAAAGAATCGCCCTTCTTTATGCAGAAGTTGAAATGGGCAAATTGATTGTATGACCCCTCTAAGTTTCTATTTTAGGATATATTAAAATATACCATTGCAAAGATGCTTAAATGCACTTTGTAGAACTACTCTTGGAATCTTCATCCGACCTTTTGAATGACGGTTACTGATGGATGAAGTTTTAACTTTTTGAACTTCATCCATGAATTGGGATTGCATGGAAGGTCCAATCATAAAGTGCCACGTCATTCTGGAATCGCCTTAGAATATTCTACACGAATATGCCCTTGGAAAAGAATCGCCCTTCTTTATGCAGAAGTTGAAATGGGCAAATTGATTGTATGACCCCTCTAAGTTTCTATTTTAGGATATATTAGAATATACCATTGCAAAGATGCTTAAATGCACTTTTTAGAATCACTCTTGGAATCTTCATCCGACCTAGGTTTTAGGGTTGGATTTAGGGTTTAGGTTTAGGGTTTAGGGTTACAGGGGTATCCCCGAAAATTTGACATACTTATTTTGGGCTGAAATTTTGTGTACCCCCCCATTTGTGACAATTGCGCATCCAATGGTGCAAAAAACCACCCTAATAATATCACAGATTGCGAGATATTGCAACTTGGACTTTATTGGGGTGAGTTGACTTTCTTTATTTGATATCATTTACAAGTTTTAACTTGACCTACCCCCCTATTCGTGGGCACTGTGAATCCATTGGTGGTATTTGTTTTTGGAATTGAGTTTAGGGTTGGCTGCTGTAAGCGTTTCAAAAGTGGCTTTTATAGTTGCTATCTTTGTGAGTTTGAGGAATTAGGAAGATTGGAAGGTACGTACCCCCCCATTTTCGAGGGTTGTGAACACATTGGAGTAATAAAAAGCCCAAACATAGGGCTTTTTTTGGAAGATATGGCCGGTTTGACCATTTAAACCACCGAAGTTGACTCTTTAGAGGCGGTTGCGGATGTGAATGAAATTTCAACATGATGTAGATCTTGGAGTGAGTGTTCCGAAATGATATCACACTTGTTAATCGGATCTTGTATGCATGAGTTATGAATGGATGAAGTTTCGACTTTCCAAACTTCATCCAGCGTTTGCGATTGCATGCTAGGTCCAATCAGCAAGTGCCACGTCATTATGGAATCCCCTTGAAAAATTCTACACAAATATGCCCTTGAAAAAGAATCGCCCTTCTTTATACAAAAGTTGAAATTGACAAATTGATTGTATGACCCCTCTAAGTTTCTATTTTTGGATATATTAGAATATACCATTGCAAAGATGCTTAAATGCACTTTATAGATCTACTCTTGGAATCTTCATCTAAACATTTAAAAGACGGTTATTGATGGATGAAGTTTTGACTTTTCAAACTTCATTTAGCGTTTGCGATTGCATGCTAGGTTCAATCAGCAATTGCCACGTCATTATGGATTTATGGGTTTAGAGGGTTTAGGGTTTAGGGTTTAGGGTTATAGGGTTATAGGGTTTAGGGTTACAAGGG
Source organism: Bryoerythrophyllum caledonicum (assembly GCA_963971425.1). Lineage (NCBI taxonomy): Eukaryota > Viridiplantae > Streptophyta > Bryopsida > Pottiales > Pottiaceae > Bryoerythrophyllum > Bryoerythrophyllum caledonicum. The sequence goes on along the minus strand of OZ020515.1, from coordinate 3,280 downwards.
TGTTCCCAAAATATTGGCATACTTATTTTGTGGATTTTATTGGCTCTACCCCCCCGTTTTAGAGTATTGCGCATCCAATGGTAAAAAAAACCACCTTAACAATATCACCATTTGTGAGATATTACAGGTTGGACTATTTGAGGTTGAGTTGACTTTCGTTGTGTGAAGGTATTTGAAGATTTTGAATAGAGGTATCCCCCTATTTATGGTTATTGTAAATCCAATGGTGGTCTTGGATTTTTCTAATAATAGACGATTTGGATGTCATAGGCGTTTCAAAATGTAAGTAAAAGAGGGCTATTTTTGAAATGGTAAGTATTTATGAAAATTGAAGGATACGTACCCCCCCATTGTCAAGTGCTACAAACACAATGGAGTAAAGAAAATCCTTAACATATGGCTTTTTTTAGAAGTTATGGCCGATTTGACTATTAAAGTCACCAAAGTTGACTTTCTTTGAGGCGGTTGCGGATGTGGATGAAATTAAATTAAGTGGTAGATCTAGGAGTGGGTGTTCCGAAATGGTATTATACTTGTAAATCGGACCTTGTATGCATGAGTTATGAATGGATGAAGTACTGTTTATTTGAACTTCATCCATGGATTGCGGTTGCATCCGACGTCCAATCAGCAAGTGCCATGTCATTCTAGAATCCCCTTGGAATGTTCTACACGAATATCCCCTTGAAAATGAATCGCCCTTCTTGATGCAGAAGTTAAAATGGACAAGTTGATTGTATGACCCCTCTAAGTTTCTATTTTAGGATATACTGGAATATA